>PVLC010010115.1:38527-51806 GCA_004027655.1 Graphiurus murinus | reverse complement strand
ATGTAATTACACAATCATATCAAGGTCACTCACCGAAGTGAACCTGAGGGGGAGGGAAGGGGAGGGGATTGGGGTGGGAATTGGGGAAAGGGTCAAATGAGAACTATGTGCAAATATGTTGTTAACAACCCGTACTTAACAAGGATGTATGTTATATTGCACGAATTACTACAATAAAAAAAAAATTAAAAAAAAAAAAGAAATTGATAAACTTTTCTTTCAAATAGAAAAATACTTTTTAGGTAAAATAGGAGAGCAAAGAGAAGAAAAAGAAACATTGCCAAGAAGGCAATTTTCACATGAAATTCCACAAAACTGAACTCTTGTCATGTGTCATGGAGAAAATAGGCAATGATAGAGAATAAGTCCCTTTAGGGTGGAAAGAGCGGGGGTGAAGGGCTGCTGAGCAGCTCAAATGTAATAGTTCATGTATAATTCTTTCATCTGGCACTTTGAAGTAAGCCAATGTAATTTTTTTTTAACCACAAAGCCAAAGCATAAACAGGACATTAGTAAAATGGCATTTTATAAACATCTGGATAATGTGTTTCTAAGACCTAGGACTAAAGATTCAGGAATCAGCTGGCAATAATTCCAAATCCATCACTGATTAAAACACTTTTGAAACATAAAGCCTCTAGTACTTGCTGTGGTTTCAGATTGCACTGGAACATTCTGTAAGATTTAATCCATTTTGTGAACACTGTGGTAATGTATATGCTTAAATTTATAATTTGAATTTTAAAAGGGAAGGGCAAGTAAAATCACTCAAAAAGAGATGGAAGTTGACTCTAAAACATTAGTAGTCAAAATGGAGACTATTATTTCTATATTTAGAGATGTAATTTAACTTTTGTGAGTAATCAACATCTATAAATCTTTTTGAATCATATAGAATGCCAAAAAATATCAGTTCTCCATAATCCGCTTATTTTTCGGGTATTTTCTGCTATTAAATAACAAGATAGATATAATTTTTAAAGTTATTTTCCTAGTTGACTTGCAAGAATATTATATAATCTAATAGGTTTTATTTGCTGAGAAATTTTCTCAAGCTACCTGGTATAATGGCTTAAAACTGTCAGCAATTTGCTGAGCTTGTCATAGGCCTTTTGCTTTTATTAAAAATAAATCATTCATCAAATCTGTGACTAAGCACATCCACCAATTACCAGAACTTAACCATTTGGATACTGGGTTGACTTTGAAAACCAAAAATTTGTAGCTCAGGTAAAAAGGACTCATGAATTAACTCATTCTGGCCACTTGATCATGCAGTTAGAAATGTTAAGTCAATTCCAAACAATTCCCATTGAAGCTTAACTGAGCTAGGTTCTGTGCTAGACAATGAGGATATAGGCTACATTCACGAACAAAATAAGTGCAATTGGTATCTTCTAAGAAAACAAAATCTCACATTTTTTGCAAAAGCTTGAGATTTATATCCCAGACCTTATGCCACCTTTGGGTCTCTATCCCACTGTATAGGGCAGACACAGTTTATATATGAATATCTATAGGTTTATCACTTAGTATTCACCCTAGTATGTACATAGTAGGCTCTTAAACAATTGCTGAATGAATGAATAAATTAATGAAGTCAGAAAGATATTGTTTCCCTTATTATGTCCACTACTTGGGGATGATGAATTCAGCACAACTTGAGTTTATGAAAAAGTTAATCACTCCTTTACACCTGTGCTCCAAAAGTTCTCAAGCTCTGTGGGCCTATTTAAAATCAATATCATCTGAATTTCTAATGAAGTCTGACAAAGAATCAGTCACAGCAACTCTAAGCCTAAGAGGTAAGGGCGTGTTGCAAAGCATCCAAAGTCAAATGAACTGAAGTTGAACGGAATAGGAATTCAATAAATGGCCACTCTGCACACGGTAGTGGTAACTTATTGACTGCAGACACCAAAAAGGGTCCTGCTGGGCTCCTGTCAAGTTCTTTTGTGCAAAGACTGAGACATCTGGGTACACATCACCTGTGTGCTGCTCATGCTGTAAGATTGCTGTGCAGAGTCTCCTCCTCTGCTCTTACCCCCCAGGTCAGAGACAACCATGGGAGTTCAATCTCAACATCTGTGTCTCCACTCCACACAGACTCGCAGGCTCTCACTGAGTGGGAGAGCTAGCCTTCCCAAGTGCTTGAACTGAATAGAGCTCTGCTGTCATTCGGGGAAATGTTGATTCTATTTTGCACTCTACAGATGCAGAGTCACCATATGAACCAGAGAGATCAAGGTCAAGTACAGTTTTGACAGTAACAGTATGGCCAAGGGTAAACTTCAGGCTAAGCTTCAGATTCCTCATCTGTAAAATGGAGATGATATCTAGCTCACAAGGTGGCTGAGTGTTCAGAATACCTTATATACAAATTGCCTGGCACACTGTAATTGCAGATGGCAGTTGCCATTATTTTTCTACTTTATGGGTCTACCATTTGCCTTCCTACACATCCAGAGACCCAGAACCATACATTATACTCATGCTTTCTTCCAAAACTCTACTCTCTGGCAGTATTCCGATTTTTATTATTTTACTACATCAATAATAACACCTAACATTTTAGCGGCCATTTATAACTTGCTAAGCATTTTACTTTTTTACAACAATAGCGTAAAGTAAGTATTGTTACCCTGAAAAACAATGGAGACACTCTGGTTCAAACTTAAGTAACTTGCCCAATATAAAAAAACCGGCAATGAAAGAAACTGGAATTTGAACCAGATTTTGACAGTACTTGGAATAAATGTTCTATGGGGAGACAGGCTGTCTCTCACTCCTCTCCCCACACTATGCCTTTTTCTCCACCCCCATTCCTCTGATTAGCTTTGGTGCTTATTTCCTTGTGTTTGAAAATACAGAAGCCAGGTAGATTTAGGATTCAGTTTCAAATGTTCCTGATAATTACTCAAAATTCATTTAACAAATATTTATTGAGGAAGTGTTCTAGGTTTGGAAGATATGGCAGTAGACGTGCTATTTTGTTATCATGGTTTGTGGCCCTTTAGGGTTTCTTAGGATTCTACATTCTGCATTGTTTTACTTTGAAAATATAGAACATGTAGCTGTGTTGTATACTGCTGTGTTAGTCAATACCCAGGAAGTGTTGGAGGTTCCTATAATCTTTCAGAACACAAATCTTCCTCTTTAGACTCCTGATGAGCTCAGCTAATCAGCTCTGAAGTTTCTGGGGACTGTAGCCTCCCTCTCTTTTGCTGGGAAGAAGGAAAGGCTTTGAGTGAGTCATGCAAAAAGTCTAGAAGAATTTTTAGGAAATTAGAGATCCCCAGATGGCAAAATCTTCCACCTTCTCCCACCTCAGCTTGTGGATATAGCTGACCAGAAGATATGGCAGGCAGATCTGCTGGCCCTGTAGAATGGGAATCGAAGCATAGTAGGCATACTAGGTGTCCAGGTCATCTTGGTAAGGGTGGGGTACTCCAGGCCTCTGGTTATAGAACAAGTTGGTTGGGAAGTAGTAAGGAAACAGTGTTTGCCTCCTTCTAAACCCTCCTCTTGGCATGAACCATCCTTTCCCTCACATTTCTCAATACCATTCTTCTTATAGCTATCCCTAAATATCTAGTATAAAAGTAATACTGGTTTTTGCCAGTAATGGCCACTGGCTGTCCGGCCTATAAGCATGAAGACCAACAAGAACTATGCATACTGTTGAAATATGTCAAATCTGACTTGCTAGTAATTTTACTTGAAGCCAACACCAAAACCATTCATGAGCTCAGTCTTCACAGTCTATCGTTCATGCAGCATGATCATCTGCTCACAACTTTAAAAGCAATTAAGTGAGCTTCCAACCAAGACCATTCATCCTCCATGGAATTTCCTTGGCAATTGTCTCTGGCACGCTTCAGTGTGCAGCTGCTCACCTGAGGAGAGCCTAACAAAGCTGTAACTAAGCATTAAGAGTGGAAAACAACTCTCTGAGCTGGAATCAAAGCTTTCTAACACCAAACAAAATAATGCTATATACATGAATGACACAGACATATATAATCATTACTGACCATAAGAAAACGTAGAATGTCAAATGCCTTTTCCTTTCCCATGTTTCCTGCCATGTGCAAAATACATAAACTACGAGTTCAGCTTCAACTCCTCTTTCTCTAACCTCTCACCTTTGCCATACATCTCCTCCTGCTCAACCTCACTTTGGAGATTGCCTTCTCCTCTCCTGTCTAAACAGACACCTAACACAAAGTCAGCCTTCATTGTTTTTGGGGTTTTTTTGCACTCATTTTATACTTTTAGCCCCTAGGAATTTCTTTCTTCACCAGATATTCAACTATCAGGACTATTTAAAGTCTGCTTCCTACCCTAAGTCTAATCTTCTAACCCAGACTTCTCTTCCAAGCTTCTAACACTTGCATCCACTCACCTGATCTCACCTAGATAGGACACCAAAGTCTAACCATCATCCTTCCCTACTTCAAACATGCTTCCTTTATATTCCTAGAACTGCTATTGGTTCAAAATTCTAGAAACTATGCTCCTATTCATTTTTCCCTTTGTTCCTGAATTGGATAAGCAACATAATCTATTGCAAGCAACATAATCTCAACATTCCAGTCACTTCAACAGGGTAATTTATTCCTCTCTCATGAAGAAGTCTGGTGGAATTTACTCTTGTGACAATATGGCAATTCTGCTATGTGAAGTTCTCTGGGACTCAGGCTCCTTCCACCTCATCCCCTAATATTCTTAGGGTCCAAAATAAAAGCTGGATCTTGACCAAGATGGCAGACAACTTAAGTAGTGGCTTGATCACCTGTTTACAACTTTAAAAGCTATAACAATAGAAGAAATTATCAGACAGAAGTAAAAGGTGTGTGTCAGTCATTTTTATGCTAAGTTGTTAGGAAAAATTGCTGATGAACTTAGATGCAAAACTGCCAAACAAAATACTAGCAATGCACATTCAAAACCACATCAAGAAAGTTATACACCATGACTAAGTTGGGTTCATCCCAGAGATGGAAGGCTGGTTCAATATACAAAAAACAATTCACGTAATGCACCACATAAACAGAATCAAAGACAAAAATCACATAATCACCTCGATGTTGAAAAAGCATTTGATAAGATCCAATACCCATTCATGCTAAAAGCACTATAGAGAATCGGAATAGAAGGAATATACCTCAACACCATAAAGGCAATATATAATAGGCCCACAGCCAACACCATATTAAATGGGGGAAAACTGCAAGAGTTCCCACTAAAAACAGGAACAAAACAAGGATGTCCATTACCACCATTTCTGTTCAATATAGTACTTGAGACTCTAGCCAGAACAATAAGGTAAGAGAAGGAAATCAAAGGTGTAAAAATGGAAAGAAGAACTAAAACTATCCCTTTTTGCAGATGACATGATACTAAGAAGACCCAACAAAGTCAACCAAAAAACTTATAGAACTGATCAACAAATTCAGCAAAGTGTCTAGATACAAAATCAATCTTAAAAAATCAGAAGCTTTCCTGTATGCCAACCATAAAACCACTGAAAAAGAAATCCAGAAAACAATTCCACTCACAATAGTACCCTGAAAAATAAAATATTAAGGATAAACCTAACCAAGGAGGTAAAAGACCTCTATAAGGAAAACTATAAAAAGTTGAAAAAAGAAATCAATGAAGACCTTAGAAGATGGAAAGATCTTCCATGCTCTTGGATAGGCAGAATAAATATCATCAAAATGACCATCCTTCCAAAAGTGATCTACAGATTCAATGCAATACCCATGAAATTACCAAGGTCACTCCTCACAGATATAGAAAAATCAGTCCTTAAATTCATTTGGAACAACAAAAAGCCCAGGATAGCCAAAGTAGTTCTTAGCAACAAGAACCATGCAGGAGGCATCACAATATCTCAATTCAAACACTACTACAAAGTCACAGTAATAAAAACAGCATAGTATTGGCACAAAAACAGACACATAGACCAATGGAGCAGAATAGAAGATTCAGAAGCAAACCCACACTTCTGGATAGAACAGAATCACATAGCTACATATAGCCACAAGGAAAATAGGGAAACATGGTCTTTAGTTTAGATAGCCATGTCTCCAGTTAAAAAATCATGTCTCCAGTTTAAAAATCAGGATTCTTATTACAGTGAAAGGGGGAAAGAACAGATATTCAGGCGACTGACACCATGCTTCTTATCTTATGGCCCTAATTCTTTATGTTTTATTTCTACAGTGAAAGTGGTGTCACCACCACTATCAGAATAAAATTTCATTTCTAAACATTAATCACATCACTCCCTAGACAAAATATTTCACTGGCTTTCCAATGCCTATGAAATTAAATCCATATTCCTTAACTAGCTCCTAAGGACCACCCACAATTTGATCACAAGCTACTCTTCTGATATAACACATTGTCATTGAAAAATATAGTGTGTGACCTCAGAGAGCAGAGAGCATTTTTTTTTTTTTTGCACTTTCCACCCAGCCCTGTAACATACGCTGGTTGTCAGACAAGCTGCTCTTCATGGTGCTGCTCATGCTACTACCTCACCCATGACTCCTGCGTTCTTCCTCCCTGTTAGGATTGCATCATTTGTTGACATTCAAACCATCTTCTATGGTTGGGCAAAAATATTCTCTCCTTCATAGTAGTCCCTCTGATTTGTTTGCCCTCTCTCCCTCTCTCCCCACTCCCAACAATTAAAAGCACTTTCCCAAACCCTGAATGCCTACAACATCTTATTTGTTTGTTTTTCCTTTAAAGTTTTAATCACATTCTATCTGCTCTTATGGTTGGTTCTTTCCCAGGCTGCCCTCTCTGTAGGTTTCTCATTCCGAACCTGTATGTTGATCATGTGCATGTCCATTCTGAGTATCACTGACTACCAAATATTCTGAGTAATCATCTAAATTTTGTTTAATGAAAAAAATCTGAATTTAAACATATCACTTTTGTTGAAGAATGAGGTCATCTATTTTAGATGTCTCTCCATACACTCTTGAGCATGTTCTCTGCAAACATCTGATGCCAGAATTAGCAAAGGGAAGTGAGAGTAGGAAGAAGTTGTCACACCCCAGCGATATCTTCGTCATGTACTTACGTCTTCAGGGTCACAATGTACTAATTGAGAAACAGAAGATCTTAAAAGTTTAGTGACCTAAACAACCTTCCTCTATCCTCATTCCTCTTTCCCCTCCACTCAACTTTTGTCCTTGCAGTTCTGACCTAATTCCATTAACTTCTTGCCCCTTTCACTATACTTCCCAATTTTCTGCTTAGTCTTAGTCATAAGATTCTAAATTATTGGGAAAGACCAAAGCACCAGGCATACGATTTTATTCCTACCCAGAATAATTTTGTTTGGCTTGTATTTTGTACATTCTGAAATGCTCATGCTGCCTTAGAATTGCAATCTAGATAATATATGTGATGTAGCATCAACAAAGCTATAACATTTTTATTCATATTTCTATCACTAATGCAAAGCCTAATGTCAAACACACAGTAGGAATTTAACATCTTCTTAACAAAGAGTGAATAAATGAATGAGTCCAGAAGAAAAGCTGCTTTATTTCTGACTCATCTTCCATTAAATTTTAAAGAACTAAACTGGTGGCACAAAAAAATTCAAAATTTTAATACAGAATAAGCTATCATTTATTACCAGGATGCTTACATTGAAAATCTATTTGCTAGGATTAAAAATAAATGCCACAGCTCCTTATTCCAGCACAGCAGAGAGTATAATAATGCTGCCTAAAGCTAAGCTACTGAAAAGGAAGAAAGGAATAAGGAATTTTACTTTAAGATTTTAGGTTAAATGTTCAGAGGCCAAAGACTTATCTACCTCCTACCTATTCAGCCAAAAGCTTAATCCCCCCTGGAGTGAAGGGAGATCCAAGACAACTACCTCAGCAGATCCACCCAAGAACTAGAGGAGCTCCTGCAGGAAGAATACATTTGCACACCCCATGTTAACTGGCTCCAACCTTCCCATTGCTCTCTATCAGCAAATGACTGCCTAGAAAAGGCTCCTTGCTATTCTCTTAACCCTGGCAAAGGAAGGAGCTGCTACTGAGCCAAGGAGCTTCAGGGAATCAGAAGAGGTGTTCACATACACCAAGCAAGACATCCAAAGGACTGATGTTTAAAGCAAGCACACGGGGAAAGATATGAATAAAAAGCAGGCCCCACAGCTTTGAAGCTATGGCCAGTCTTCTTTCAGTGCAATCATAGCGAAGCTTTTCAACTGGGAAATTGCCTGTACTGAAAAATATGCTATTCTTAGTGATTTATTTTTTTTCTACTCAATGTCTCCTCAATGCCTACATCACTCCCCTCATGCCTTAGGGGATGTGTTGAACTCTTGTGATCTACTACATGATCATCGAATGCAGGGTAAAAGTATTAAATGTGCTGCAGGAAGGAGAGGAGCAGGGGCGGCAAGGCAGGTGAGCCTGCAGCGTCCTCAGGGCCTTTGAAGGTTACAGCCCCAGGGTTCCAGCAGGTCTCTAGGTTCAAGCTACTTGATCAGACACAGATTCAAAAAGTATTGATTTACTTGAAGGAAAGCCTCAGCCCTTGAGATTTAAATTTAAGCCTCTTTGGAGGACAACCTAGGAGCCTCTATTAAAATTTAAAAATCCATATATTCCAATACAAAAAATTCAGATGTTACTGATGGCCATAAGTAAGTGCACAAGATGCATGTGTTTGAATTTTAGCTGCAAGATCATAACAGTGGAAAGCTAGAAACATTCAGCATGTTCATAAGCAGGGAAATGCTAACTAAACTATAGGAGGTAATATATTATGTAATGAGATAATCTGCATAAGTTAAAATAATGAGGCAGAAGTTTTACTTCTGAGTATACTAGAGTTGTTCATAGCAGGCCAATGTTCCCAGCAAAAACAACTTAAAAAGTCAAATAAATTGCAAAAAATCACATACTTAAAGTCATCAGAGAATTAGTGGAGCAAAGAAGACAAAAAAACCCCTAATTTCAGAGGTGAGCTGAGGACAAAGCTACTACCCATGGGGACACTGGCTGCTGCTGAGCCAGCTCTCACTAGAAGATGGAACCCGGAAAGTCCAGGCAGAAATAACTGCTGGGACAGAAAAACCAGCAGATCCTCTGGCCACCACATAGGTCATTAGTGCAAAACTGGAGAGTTGAGGGGCCTTGAATGCAGAGCTAGTCTCCCCATCAAGTTATTTGTCAGCTTCTAAAATGGCACAGGGCAGAAGACTAAAGAGCTAAGCCAGAATCTCTCAGAAGCAGATCAGTAGTTCTCTAATCTCAGTGTTAAGGAGACAAAGACTGACAAAGCTCTCAACTAAAAATGCCCCATAGAGGGTAGCTCAGTGTTAAGAGTGCTTGCCTCACATGTACAAGGCCCTGGGTTTGAGACCCAGCATCACAAAAAAAAGCCCTACAGAGGAACAGAAAAATCAGAGGTATTCTGAGTCTATAAATTCATTGTGAATTGTCCTGATGCAACTTAGTCTGTGTTGAATTAAAATGATCAATCCCTCAACCTGTTCTGTTTAGCAGAAGAAAGGTATACCTATGGAGACATTGTAGCTTTTTAAAACCCTGCCTGGCATTCACACACAAATTATTAGACATAGAAAGAGTCTGAAATACATAACTGAGAGAGGAAAAACAGGAAATAAAAAATGAAGTAGTGTTAAGTGTACCAATGCAAAAAAATTTCCACTGTTAGAAAAAAACACACAAACACCTAGTCAACCCCCCCCACCCACACACACAGACATCAATCCAGAGGGGAAATGTCTGGAAAAATGTACATCAAACATCAAATTCAAGTTTCTTCCATTTCTCTGCAAATAACATGATTTTGTTCTTCTTTATGGCTGAGTAAAATTCCATTGTGTACATATCCTATAGTTTTGCAACTGGAAAACATTATGTTAAGTGAGATTAGTCAGTCACAAAGAGTAAAAAAGCATATGTTCTCCCTAATATGTGGATGCTAGGGAGAAGATGGGGCATAAGAGGGTCTCCAGATAAAAAAGGAGAAACCTAGATAAGCAAAGAAGTTGACTTAACTGAGGGAGGGGGGGGGGCGCCCTAATGCACATGATGCACTTTTACAAATATATCAAAGTCAATCACTAAACTGAACTCGAGAAGGAGGGAGGGTGAGGGAGTGGGGTGGGAATTGGGGAAGGGGTTAAATGAGAAATGTGTGCATGTATGCCTTTATCAGCTTGTACCTAACAAAGTTGTATGATTACAATGCACCAATCAATAAAAAAAAATCAAATTCACAACATATTTTTTTGTTTTGTTTTGTTTTGTTTTGTACTAAGAATTGAACTCACGGTCGTTCTACCACCGAGCTATATCCCCAGGCCTTTTGTTTTTATTTTTATTTGGAAACAGGGTCTCACTAAGTTGATAAGGGTCTCACTACTTGCTGAGGCTGTCCTCCAACCTGTGATCCTCCTATCTCAGCCTTCCAAGTACTGGGAATAGATGTGTACCACCATGCCCAGCTCACATCATGTATTTTAATTGAAGATACTGTCTACATTCGGGTGGTAGGGGGTAGTCAGGGGAAATGTTTATCTATGTTGTTCAAATGTTTTATTTTTCAATGTAACTAATTCTCAAGTCCAGTTAAATGGCTCAGTCACCTTGAAAGTAGGGAGATCCACATAGCTTTCTGCACCACAGGAAAGAAGACACTGACTGCAATAGCTGGGAAATTAGTGAGCCAACAACCCATTTGCCTTGATAGGATGAAGCAGAGAGGCTGAGAGGGAGTGGGAGGCATCGGCTTATTAACTACCCCAGCACTGGTGATTTTAGTCATATTCATTTCATTAATATAATTTTGCAGTTGGACAGAGGAGAAAAAGGGGTAACACTCAGAATAACTGACACTGCTATGTGAAGAATTCAGAAGTTAAGAAAGGAATTAGAAGCAAAGGGAAAACTCAAAATAGGAGATTATCTGATAAAAGCAAATTCATTCATTGATTGATTCATTCATTTTGGCACTGGAGGTTAAACCCAGAGGCGTTCTACCTCTGAGCTATACTCCCAGCCCCATTTTACTTATTTTGAAACAGGGTCTTGCTAAGTTGCTGAGGCTCTCTTCAAACCTACAATCATCCTGTGTCAGTCTTCCAAGTACTGGGATTACAGGTGTGTTCCACCACAGTTGGCTATAGACCATTCTTTTTTTTTTCTCCTTCCTTCCTTCCTTCCTTCCTTCCTTCCTTCCTTCCTTCCTTCCTTCCTTCCTTCCTTTCTTTCCTTTGCAGTACTGGGGATTGAACTCAGGGGCATTCTACCTCCGAGCTATACCCCCAGACCTATTTTTCATTTTTTATTTTTGAAACAGGGTCTCACTAAGTTGCACAGGGCCTCACTAGATAGCTGAGGCTGGCCTCAAACCCGGATCCTCCCATCTCAGCCTCCCCAATGCTGGGATTACAAGCGTGAGCTACCACACCCTGCAGCTATAGACCATTCTTGATGAGGCCTGCTACAAGACAGAAGAACTGGAAATTAGGTGCTGGAGGAAAGTGTACAGAGGCTCCCTATCGAGGCCCAGAAACACACAAGAATATTAATATATCCCACCCCTTTGTCTCTAGAAGACTTCTTGTTTCTTTTATGAATCTTTGTACATTCTTCCTTGAGAAACTGTCTTCATGCATGCATCTCCTCTGCCCTCACTTAGCACTGAGTACCCAGAGCACTGGGTCTATCCCAGCATTCTGCCTCACTCCTACTGAGTGTCCACATGTGGCAAGGCCTCTGTGCGCATCTGTCCTTTAAGCCAAATTGGAGAGCCCTCTGAGCATGGCATTTATTAGCAAGAAAACAATGGCATTCACACTGCAGGCCCTCACTCATTGTAATGATCAGTTTTGAATGATGAATTCAGTGTCTCCTGCCTGCTGGGCGTCATGCTAACCTCAGTTTTCTACACCATAAGAATTGCTGTGACTCGTCTCTTCCCACTCTGCTCTCTGATCAACCTTGCTTTTCTGAACCTCCTAAATGGGTCACCAGTTTTGAGTTATGACGAGCACAGAGAAAGAAAAGCAACAAGGAAGCAAACCTTAAGGAACCATTCCCAGTGGAGGACGAGAATACAGGAAGCATGTAATAAATATTTATTGACGACCTGACAACCAGAAAGCCTTTTTCTGGCTAAAGCACATACAGGAGTTGTAAAAGGGTGACTGAACACTGCCAAGCTACCAAAGCATTCTGCACTTGCTCCGGTTAGGGAAGGTTTTTCAGTTTTCATTTTGATAGCTGACCCACAACCCAGTGAAATTTCTCCCTGATTGTTCATCCTCATCTGAGGATAAGACTGCTTACGGGCAAACAAAGCTCTTTTGAAAATCTTCTGTTCAAAGCAGATGCTGTGGAAGAAATGACTTCATACAAGGAGATCTGAATGTGTTCCTTCAGTGGAAGAGGAGGAGGAGGAGGTATGGGCTTTAGGGTTGTTATTGTTTTTTAATAAACATGCAGATGCTCCTCAGCTCCCTCTGGGCACTGCTTTCTGGCACTCCCATCTGACTTTTTTTTTAGTTTATTCCCCTTACAGACTTAATTCTTCCCTAGTGACCTTGAGGCCCTATCTGCTGTGAAATTTCCAGCAAGGCTGTGTGTGGCTGTGCAAACCACAGGTGGGCTGCCCATGCTTCTTAACAACCAGAGCAGTTAAATTACAGGCCTGTTTGGGCAGAGGCCCCTGCGTCTCGGCACTGTCAACCCACACAGGAGAGGAAGGACTTGGCCAATTCCCCCAGCAGGTCATGTCACACAGGTAAAATAGGGATTGAAGTTGTGCCTGAAACCAAGCAAAGCTTCCAGGCATAGCTGGCCCACTGTCCCTTCCTGGGTACACACGAGCCCCTTAGCACAATACAAAGATACAAGACCTCACTTTTGCTTTCCCAGAAGTTAGGGTCTAGTGAACACATGTAGAACAGCAGAACAAGAGGAGAGGTTCTTGGTTTGGTTTGGTTTTCCTTAACCACTCTCTTTGCCTTTTTTTTTTTTTTTTCAAAATGGCACTGATCTGGAAGATGGCGACGGAGTGAGACACGTCTCAAGAGCCGCTGTGAGCTCGATTCAAATCAGTCGTGGATCCAGTTTTTTGAAAGAAGAAAAAAAGCAACAAAAAGGTGGAAAACGCTGCGAAAACTGGAATACAGCTGAGCAGAACCCGGAAGGCCGACCAGGGAGAGCAAAGAAGCCCGTCTCCGCGGCCCCGGCGC
>PVLC010010115.1:22330-38427 GCA_004027655.1 Graphiurus murinus | reverse complement strand
TGAGCTGGCCCCCGGTGTGGAGTCTACTAAGAAAGAAATAGACAACAACCCTCTGCACCCCACCGGCCAGAGCTGAAGTGAGCGACTCCTGAACTCCTCATCCTAGCCAGGCGGCATTTTGAGGCACCTTCGACAGAGACCGGAACGCGTGGTACGACCAGCTTAAGCCCGCGCAGGACCATCCCAGCTCACCTCTCCTCACGGAGCCAGAGCAGAGAGAACTGCACCCCAGGGCTTGGGTCAGGACTGCGGCAGGAACAGCCTCTCGACGGAAGGGGGAGAAGCAAATCGGCCCAAGGGTGAGTGGGGAAACGGGCAGCTGGCTGGAGTCTCAGGAGCAGACAAGGGAGAACCGGGGAGTTGGCGCGTGCGCAGCAGTAGCAGCCGCCATCTTGTCGGCCGCCCACAGCAGCAGAAATCTGCCCAAAAGACCTGCAGAGGCCAAACCAGGTCTGTTCTTACAAACTTGCAGGGATTTTTATCTTGCTACTTGCTGACATTGCTTGTTTTCTGGAGATCAAACTCAGGGGTATTCTATTCTCTGAGCTATTTCATTTTTTATTTTGAATCAGGGTCTCACTAAGGTGCTGAGACTGGCCGCAAATCTCGGATTACAGGCCACCATGCCTGGCTGGCTTTCGTTCAGTCTCTAGGACAGACCAATGGTTCTCTCCATTGAGCTGCTGTCCTTTGTCTAGAAGGTTCTTTACCCAGATCTCTGAATAACCAGCTCCTTCTCATCACTCAAATCCAAGTTGAATGTGGTCTTCTAGGAATATCTTCCCTGAGCGGCATTATGAATATAGCCATCCCCTCTCTCCAAGGCAAAAGGCTGCTCCATTATCCTATTTTATATTTTATAGCACTTATCACTATCTGAAATTACCTTCTTTAGTTACTTATTTATCTTCTGTCTGTCCCCATTAGTAACATGTATGAGGGAAGGGACCTTGTTTGTTATTCACAGTTTCTGCTGAATTCGCAGTGCCTTTCACAGGGTGGGCCCTCAACAAATGTGTGTGAATAAGTAAACAGGAGCAGCTTTAGATGACGTCTAGGGAAGGCCCCCTGAAAAAGTGATATTTGAGTTATGATATCAAGGGAGAAAAAAGGATGTATGGATGAAAAAGAATGTATGAAAATTTTTTCTATAGCTTAGATGCTAACCCATCTATTTCGAAGAACCAGGAATTCTTCTATCAGGACTGAATTTACTGTCCCTGCCCTGAACCCTTGAGTCTGTGACGTGACCCCATAAATCTCCTATTCTTGATCTTTCTCAGCAACTGCCTGTTTTGATAGGAAAATCCCTTTCTGTGACTAACTGGAAGAACGGCTGTGATAGTTAATTTCATGTGTTAACTTGAATGAGACATAGGGTACAAAATATTGGGTCAAATATAATTCTGGGTTTTTTCATGAAGGTGCCTTTGGATGAAATTAGCAGGTAAAGAGACAGACTGAACAGAGGACATTCTTGATGTGGACAGGCATCATCCAAACATTTGAAGGTCAAAAAAAAAAAAAAAAGAAAAAAGTCTGACTATCCAAATAAGAACGAATTCCTCCCACCTGGCCATCTTCCAATGGGAACATCAACTTTTTCCTGACTTTGTACTTGAACTGAAACATGAACTCTTCCCGAATCTCTAGCCCACCAGCCCTCAGAACTAGCCCATGAGTGCTGCTGGTGCCCAGACCTTCCAGCTCAGACAAGAACTAAACCAGTAGGTCTCCAGCTCGTGACTCACCTTGACGGTCTTGGGACTTGTCAGTCTCTTCAAAGGAAGATACAACTTTTCTGGATGACTTGATGTTACCCTTATGATTTCCCACCACTGTAGGGTATCCAGCTTTGTGACTATACTCCAGTTTGCTTGTCTCCCCTCATATCAGAATGTCCTTTATCTTTCCTACATCTGCTAATCTTGTATGCTATCAAACACCAGAAATCTAAACATGCTAAAAATAATCTGCCAAAGCCCAAAAAAGCTCTTGGTGAGAAGAGCAAAGGAGCAATTTAGCACCTTGCTGCATGAGGGTTCTGGCATCCTAAGGATGTCTCAGAGGCCTTCTTCTTTGATTTCCACTCTAAATTGTTAATGGAACTTCAGCCTCCAGATTAGTATGGCCTTGCCATCATCGGTTTTGCCCTAACTCTGGAATTCCTAATACCAAATCTATTTATAATTTAGTAGAAAATTAAATAATGAAGGAAAGTGTGTGTAGCCCACACTATTTATTACCTCATTTTTTCACTCACAATAAATCTTTTCCATGACTAAGTTTCATCATTGAATGATCAACAGCATCAAACCTTCCAAAACATGTACATTCAGAGCCAAAGTATACAAGCTGGAAAAAAATAAAGCTTCTCATGTGAACCAAATATTGACCAAAAAACATATAACTCGCTGCCTGGCATTATAAACACCTGCCTTGTTTGTGTACCTAAAACATCAACTCACGTTGCTCTTTCAGAAGGTCTGCTGACTCCCAGTTATGTGACCAGTAACAAGCCCAGTGCAAGGTTGAGGAGAAGAATTTTACTGCAAACATAAGCAAACACCAAATGTCACGTGAAATACCAGTGTTCAGAGGAGAAATTCTGTCTGTGTCTGGAAAGGTTGATCTCTCTCTCTTCCTGTTCTCAGAGTACGTTAAGAATATAATGATTCATAGATTAGAGCCTGCTACAGTGTCTTGGCCTTGAATTTTAGAATGTTTTACACGGACCAGAAAAAAAAAACTTACTTTCTACTAAAAACCTTCCCATGACATTATGGCCATCACTTCACTTTCCAGCAAGTGAGGGCCAGTAAAATCACTCAGACTGGGTAGCAAATGGGGAAGAATTTTAAGAACACTTCGGTTCATATCTTGGCAAGAACTGCTGGCTGAGGTTGGAAACTGTCCAAATTGCCAAAATGTTTACAGCTTAGGTCATAGACCTGTTTATGAAACAGCTAAACAGCTAGTCGGGCTCATATTTGAGGCTTCTTCAACTGTATGCCCAATGGATCTGAGGATCATGCACAATATTAAGTGTAAGTAATAATACTTAAGTACTGACTATTCTTCAGAGGGGATGCCGGCATCCTGTCCTGAGTCACTGTCAACTCTTTTTCTTGACAGCTTCTAAGAACTTCATTTGTATTTCAAGGTTCCCATTTGGGTCAACCATGAACAAATAAGAATAAGGGACAGAGAGAGACAGAGAGGCCACCTGGAACGTGAGCTGGGAGCCTGAAAAGAATTCCTCCAGTCATGCCATCTGGTATGTCCCAGCACTTGTCATCCGAATGCTCTTCTCCTGAACAAATTTAGTTTCCCCCAGACAGTTCAGCTTAAATGAGCTCATATTGTCTATCTGACACCTGTCAAAAGGAGAGTGAGAGATTTCTCTAAGCTCTGAATTGAGATAGAGAAAGACAGAGAGAGAGAGAGAGAGAGAGAGAGAGAGAGAGAGAGAGAGAGAGAGAGAAAGACAGAGAGAGAGAGAAACAAGAAAGATCAGAAGAAGATGGGATAAGGGGAGAACAGAAATAGCTCTTTCCTGGGGGGTTGGTGTGTTTTTATCTTCACCTATAAATCTAATGCCAAAAGGTAGAGAAGGAGAGAAAAATGCCACTTCCAATCATGTTTGCTAAGAGAAATGTGATTGAACATATGAAATACGAAAATGGTACAAACTACCTTCACCCCCCCCTACACACACACATGCACACCCTTTTTTGTGTGTCTATTTTTATTGTGTGCGGTGTTGGTGTTTTGTTTTGTTTTTTAGTTAAGAAGGGAGGAAATAGCAGTGGAGAATCCAATCTGCTTTTGACAGCATGACCAATGCTCTTTTTCCATCCCAGCTGGAACAGCAGTCAGTAACAGGCGAGGGCAAGTGGAGGAGTGATTTCATTAACCAAGTCTTGATTTTGAGGTTTGCATATCTGCAGATCTGCTTTTCCTCCCTAGGTCTTAGGCATCTGCCAATGTGAGCAAAAGAAATGATGATAATGGATTGAAGCTGCCACAGGGCAGACCTCTAGAAGGGGAAATAGAAATAATTACCCAAAAGGTACTGCCTGTGCCTTTGCCTTTCAGGTTGGAAAGCACCAAAGATTCTAATTTAGTAGCTGCTATTTACCACAGGAAGTTACTGAAGAAAGAGAGGAAAAAGGGAAGAAGAGAGAAGTATAGGCAACAAATAGACCCCAGAGACATACAAGCAAAGAGGTCTTCCAAAACCCATCTCCAAAAGCAAAGGGCTGTCTTTCCAGGGCATCAGTGCTAATGGTAGCATTTGTTGGCAGCTTTTTTTCCTTTCATTTTCATTATGATAGGGTTTGGCTCTGTCCCCTCCAAAGCTCAAGTGTTGGAACTTAATGGTCAAAATGAAGGTGTTAAGAGGTGTGACCTTGAAGAGATTAGTCATGAAGGCTCCTCCCATCACAAATGGGAGTAAGCCCCTAGGAAAGAGGCTTCAGGCACCATTGGGCATGCACAGTCTTCCATCTTGCACCAGGAAGACACAATGGGCCCCACTCTGATGGACACAGCAACAAGGCTCTACCTTGGGAATCTAGAGCGGCTCTCACTAGACCACCAAACTCACTGGCCCCTTGGACATCCCAGGCTCTGGAACTGTGAGAAACAAATTTATGTTCTTTATAAATTACCTAGTTTGTAGTATTCTGTTATAGCAGAGAGATGGACTAAGGCATTTTACCTGGCCTTCTGAACTAGAATATGTTGTGTGGCTATTCTCGCAACCTTTACTAAAGTGATCTCACAAAAACCCTTATCAATGTGACTTTTTTTTCTTTTTGTTTCTAGTTTAGCCATATTAAGACTCTTAAGTTTGAAGACAAATCATCAAAGAAAGTGTTTTTCAAAATGGCTTGGGATACAATTTTGATCGAGTTAAATGCAAAATGTATCTATAGCTCACTGCCTCCCAAAGCTCTTGTAAGGGCTCAATTGAGATGACATTTATAAAGCACCCGATACTTAAAAGCTTGAATAAATGTTAGCTATTTTCTCTTCCCCTCTGTGAATTAAAAGATTTCTAGACTTGCAGCAGAAAAAACCCAGATCAGTAATAGGCAATATTTAGGCATGCATCCATAAACTTAAGTTTTCTAAAGGGAATAAATCTAATTAAAGATAAAAATCAGTGTAACACCATAATACCTCTTTGGGTTATTTATGCGCATCAGAATCCCTTTCAAAAAGTATTCCAATGAGCAGAATTTTAAATACGCCATGGTGTTATGGATACAGCCGGTGCTAAGCAACTTGAGGAGTCTAAGCAATGAAGATCTATTTCACAGCTTCTTCCCTTAGCAGGCAGAGTTGACATTTTGTCAGCCTCGCCTCCCTGGAGACTAAAAAACAAGCCCTAGAGGAAGGGCAGCTCAGGTATATCTTTCCACTGCTGAGGAAAGGAAAACACAAAGCCCCTGGAAAGCTTGCCTTTTCAAAGGTAAGTTTGCAGTTCCTGTGAGAGTGTTCAGGACATAGTTCATGCTGCTAAAAGTCCTATAAAATGAGCAAAGTAGCATTATTCTGCAGCACTTTAGAAGCACATTGGGTATTCTAACTCTTTAACATACCACTTCTTGGGGGACCATAAAGATTAAATAAATGCTGTCTAAGACAATGCACATTAAAACTTGTGAGAATGAGTGTAGGATCATTGAGATTTACTCATGAAACTTGAGGGGAAAAAATGGTAGCAAGAGCTAAATGACATGTGTCTCTGTCCTGCTATCGACTAGCCCCAAAATTTTAGTCTGTAGAATGAAGAGATGGGGCAGATGTTCTCTAAGGGCTCATCCAGGTTAAACATTTTTGAGATCCAGGTGAAAAGTGAAAGGAAGTAGAAATAGGAAGAAGTTGCTTAGAAAGAGCTAAACCTCCCAAACCTGGAGAAGGCCTCTAAAACAGGTAGAGAAACATTGATTAGAAGGATGAGGATGAGGATGAGGATGCTACTATCAGCTAACACCCATGGGTGCCTCACTAGGAGAGCAGCACCAGTGCATGAACTTTGCAGGTGTCAGCTCTGTCAATCTATTCTGACTTCCTTTCTGTGAAACTTTCCATGGTTTGGGGCAGCACTGGACAGACTGCAGGAGTTGATCTGGTGATGTACTAGTTTGGGTTTACATATGTATGTGGTTCAAGTCGTCTCTACTCTGATGTCACAATACCAAAGGGGCAGGGCCAGAGGTCATACTGTGATGGATATAATGCATGCTGCAGCACCTAGCCATGAGTGTAGAGATGGTGGTGAAGATTCATAGCTAGTCACTGGAAAAAGTCCCCTGAGTCCTTCAGTTCTCATTGGTGTCTACTTACAGGGGAAACACTCTCCTCTGATCATGAACAGACTCAATTATTCAAAGTATGATATTATAAACACCTCCTCCAATTTCATACTTAGAACATCATGCAAAATGGAATTCATCAGAATTCTTGTTCTGGCAGGGCATATATACTTGCAGTGATTCTATAAATAGTGAGTGTATCCATGTAGGAAGTCACATGTTTTATTTGTCTCAACATCCTGGATCCCAAGGTAGCATATATAACATATCTTGTTATGACTGAATCTAACAGCCCAATCATAGGAACTACAATTTATTGAAAAAAAGAGAAGTACTTTGAGTATTCATAATGAATTGTCTCTTAAATTATTTAATAATCCAAATAACAAAAAAAATTTCTTTCAATTTGACACAATACTGACAAATACAAAGGTAACAGAAAGTTCATAATATGTCACTCAAAAGAGGACACAGAAAACATACTAATTTGAATGCTATGCATTCATTGTCACTGTAAGAAAACTTATAAACTTGCAGTGTTCTGAAATATTATATCTCATATGTGAAAGAAAACTGATAGCAGCTTTCTGAAAGCTAACAACAGTACCCTAAATGTACAAGATATAACCAATTAAAAGGTTTAAAGCTGAAACAAACTTTTCCAGGCTATCAATAATAAAAACTAATTTTTGATCAACATACTAGATTAAATTATATTTTATTCTCTCTTTAGATAATGTAACACAAGGCACTGTCATACAAAGAACAAAGAATATGTAAGCAAAAATATAGAAAAAGTATTGTAGCTTGACAGTAGTTATTTAATGAAAACGAAATATTTCTCTGAATTTTGTAATGTTTATGGGTTTTGACAGCTTTCTTAAATTTGTTATGATTTCTTTCCTATTCAAAATAAATGTTGATTTTACATCTAAATTTATATTTGCAACTTTGTATTCTTTTCCTTTCAGAGGTCCCCCAATTGTATAAACACCTATTGCTATAAAACTTGGATCCTCTCCTAGCCTGGAATATAGAAGACGCTTAATAAATGTTTATTGAATCAATGAATGAATGAAGCAAGCTGGAAAATGTTAAAAATTAAATTATTTTCCTAAAAGTCAAATGTTTACTTTATTGAACATCAACCAGTGCAGCACCAGACCTTCACTGTGCTGTTAAACTGACTGTTGAGTCCCTGGCAGAGGCTGGCCACCCCTTCACAGCCACTGCTGACATGGGATGGGTAGGAACAGGGTATAATTTACAGGATTCTGTGCTACACCACAGACACAAGGTCCTCATCCCAGAGAAACATCCTGGTAGCCTCTGAAAACCACACTGAGGCCCTTATTTCTCTTGGAAAGAAAGAACACTTTGAAAACATACTCCTCAATATCCACACTGCATCGTCAAGAAAAAGAAAAAAAAATGGAGAAATTCAGAAGCGATTGTCAGATTTGAGATTTTTCGCTTGCTTATTTTAACAATTAACAGCAATTATGTATTAGGTGAAAGATCTTCATTTGCATGTGATGCACATTGGTAATAGTCAACTAAAAATAATTTTAGGAGTTATTATCCCAAAGCTCATGCTGCTAATGAAAAAGTTCAAAGGAAATGATATTGATTACATCTTGCTAATTAGCTGACTTATCTGGTCTACTTTGGATAACTTTAAATTAAAAAAAAAAGTGTATTCTTTTCAATGCTTCAAATATTCAAGCTTATCATATACTAACTTTGACATTTATTAAGCACTTGGAGATTTTTGGTGTTTTGTCCAAAAGAATGATGGCAGTAATGAATTTTATCACATACACCTTAAAAAGTCCATGAAATGATGCTCAGAAACTAAAAGAAGGAAAAGAGGGTGGAAGGTCTTTTTTAAAGAAGCAGGCCAGCTAATAAATGTAATAGAAATTACTAAACTAGAAAAATATTTGCAACTACCAATATAATGATTGATTCAGGCAAGAACCATCAATGGTTGCTAAAATTTTCACTAAGTAAAATTTTGTTGGGTGAACTTAAGATCCACAGTGTGCCAAAGCATTTCACCATAAATTACAAGTTATTTCCCCTACAAAGGGGAAAAGCTATCTTCTGATGAAAGAATCCAGAAGTAATACCTTAAAAAAGCGATCAAACTTAACCCTGTCAATAAGAACAAATGACATTATTTGTTTCCTTATATGATACAAGGCCACAATATTATTAAAATGGAATTCTTGCCAAAGATATTTAACTTGAATTTCATAATAAGAAAATGATAAAGACTAAACTGAAGGACTTTATACAAAACAGCAGTCCCAATTTCTTAAAAAAAAGTCAGTGTAATAAAATACTAAAAAGACTAAGGAACAATTCCAGATTAAATGAGACTACAGGCCCTCCCTTGTGACAAGTAAGCAGGGAGAGATCCTCAAGTCTTCACTGAGTCTTACAAGAAAGGGTTGTTTTTTTGTTTTGTTTTGTTTTGTTTTTCAATAAGTTGTTTCCTTAGCCGGGTGTGGTGGTGCACGCTTGTAATCCCAGCATTTGGGAGGCTGAGACCTGAGGATCCAGGTTCGCGGCCAGCCTCAGCTACCTAGTGAGGCACTCCGCAACTTAGTGAGACCCTGTTTCAAAATAAAGAATAAAAAATAGGGCTGGGGGTATAGCTCGAAGGTAGAATGTCCCTGAGATCAATCCCCGGTATCACACACACAAAAAAAAAAGTTGTTTCCTGGAACACAAAATCACTGCTGTTTTCTAAGAACAAAATTCAACATTGTCATTAAACAGCTTTTTCACTTGTCAAAATTCAGATCTGTACATCTACAAGGAATGTGTTTTTCTCTCTGATAATTATGCCTCAATAAACTTGAAATTTAAAAGGAAAATGAATGAATGAATGAATGAATGAATATACATGAGCTAAAGCTACATTAAAACTAAATATAAAGAAGAAAAGGGTAGAGAAACTATTGGAGATGAGAAAGAACAATTGTAGAATTCTGAATATGGATGGACCTTATATCATATAACAATGCTAAATTTCTTAGATATAAGGTTATACTGCAGTTGTAAGAGAAGGTCCTTGTTTATATAAAATATACACTAATATATTTTGGGCAAAGTCTCTTCATGATTATTTCTATCTTACCATTTGTGTGTATGTATATGTGATAATAGGGATAGAACCCAGGGGTATTCTACCCCTGAGCTAACCTCTATTTTATTCTTTTATTTTGAAACAAGGTCTCACTAAGTTGCATACAGCCTCACTAAGTTGCATACAGCCTCACTAAGTTGCTGAGGCTGGCCACGAAGTACTGGGATTACAAGCGTGTGCCACCACGCCCAGCTCCAATCTTACTTTTAAATGATCCAGAAAAAGAGAAAAAGATGGAAGAGGGGGACAGGCGACAGAAAGCAAATGTGGCAAAATGAAAGAGAGCGAGAGCAAGAGACAGAGAGGAATATAGAGTAAGTATATGTGGGTAGACACAAAAAGCAACTAAGCAACTAAAGAATTGACAAATTAGACTTCATCAAAATTTAAAATTTCTACTCATCAAAAGACACTATTAAGCAAAATGCTATTATGCAAAAGAATAAGCAAGACACCAGCCAAGGGAAAATGTTTGCAAAACCTGTATCTGACTATGGACCTGCATCTATAATATATAAAGAACTCTTGCTAGCCAGTAAAAAAAGATCATAAATGTGCCAAAGACTTGAATAGAGTCTTTACAAAGAAGATTCAGAACTAAGGAAATACAAATCAAAACTTCAGTGAGATATCAATCACACCCACCAGAAAGACTAAAATTGAACAGATTGATGATACCACATCTTGGCATGCATGTGGCACAGCCAGGGCTCAAATGATGGCTGGTAAGAGTGTCATGTGGTACCACCTCTCTGGAAAAGTTAGGCAATTTCTTATAAAGAAAGTATATGAGCCAGGCATGGTGGTAGGGTAAATCCTAGTACTTGGGAGACTGAGCCAGGAATACGGCAGGTTCAAGGACAGCCTTAGCAAAGTGAGAAGACTATCAGCAACCTAGTGAGACCCTATTTTCAAGCAAAAATAAAAAGGGATAGGAGTATAGCTTGGAGGTGGAATGCCCCTGGATACAATCCCTAGTGCCACAAACCACAAAAAAAAAAGAAAGAAAGAAAAAGAAAGAGTGGGGAGAGGGAAAGGGAAGGGAAGGGAAGGGGAAAGGGAAGGGGAAGAGAGATGGAGAGGGAGGGGAAGGGGGAGGGAGAGGGGAGAGGGAAGGAGAGAGTATATGAGGCCTTTCCTATTCTTTCAACCTTAAATTTCCTATTCTTTCAACCTTAAACTTTACCATAGATTGATTTACCATAGATTGATTGATTTTTTTTTTTAACCAAAAAAAAAGAAAAAAAAAGTGCAGAAAACCTCTGGCGGGGCTGAGGTTGTCCTCACTAGTAGTGTGCATGCCTGGAGTGCAGGAGGCTCTGGGTTCGGGCCCCAGCACCGCCAAGGAGAGTGGTAATCTGTGGTGCCCCAGAATATGGCGTCAGAAAATAGCCATGATACAATTGTGTCTGTTTGTAGTTGGTTCTCTATTCTTCTATCTTAGATGATTTTTAAAACAGCTATCCATTTAACCTTTATCACTTGAGTACCTGGCCTGTGCCAGGCAATTTCCCCGGTACTGAGAATTTAACGGTATACAAGAAAGACACAGTTCCAGTCCTCATGCGATTTATATTCTCATGAGGAAGGACATGCTACCCAAGTGGACGGGTAGGTGGGTAGGTAAATGGAGTCACCGAGTGCTGTTAGGACTCTGGGCACACAGAGGAGTGCCATGGAAGACAATTTAAGGGGAGAGCGCTACTCAGGAGAGTCAGGAAAGGCCTTGCAGGAAAGAATATTTCAGCTGAGATCTGAAGGTTGAAAGGAAGACAACCATATACAAACTGGACAGGCAGAATTGCAGACAGAGGAGACAGTGAGTGGGGGTGTGTGTGTGTGGGGGGTCACTTGGCTGTCCTTTAAGATAGAACACCTGCTGCCTCACAGTCAGCTGGCCACTGATCATTGGTTAAGAATCTTCGCTAATGGTAATAATCATCATGATCAAGACAGAATGTCAGTAACAACTCATTGATTTCTCCCCATGAGTCAGGTGCTTGATCTCCTTATTTCTCTCAACAATTCTATGAGATAAGTGATATTCTCCCTATGATACAGATGAGAAAATAGGCTCAGAGTGGTTGAGTGATGTGCATAAGGTCACAGAGCATCGAAATGGCAGAGCCAACACTGGAATCCTATCCATCTAGTTCCAAATCCTGCTCTGTGTATGTATTGTCACCTTAGCCAGTCTCCAAGTCTCCTGGTAGTGCCTTTGGCTAGTACTTTCTCCAGGGCACTAAAGAAGCCAAAAGGTACAATATGGGTGCCAGAGGACTTTAGGAGTAATTTGTTTGAGTATTGGGGATTGAACCCAACCCAGGGGCATTCTATTTCTGAGCTACACCCCCATCCCTTTTTTATCTTTTATTTTGAAACAGGGTCTCACTAAGTTGCTGAGGCTGGCCTCAAACCTACAATCCTCCTGACTCAGACTTCCAAGTACTGGGATTACAGGTATGTGCCACCATACTCAGCCAAGAGTCATCTTTAATTTTAGTGTGTATGTGTGTGTGTGTGTGCACGTACTCGTGCGTGCATGTGTGTATATGTGTGTGTGTGTGCATGCACTCACATGCACGTGCAAGAGAGGGGGAGAAGCATGTGTAATAGTAAAAACTGACTTGAAGTTCTGCATGATCTTTTTGGTTCATATGCTACCCTAAAAATTTGTCAAAGGGCACTGCACCAGCAAACAACATTCTCATAATCCTGAAACCTGATTTCAAAATGCATTAATTTCTTTTTACCACTAGAGATTCAGAAAAAAAGAAAAAAAACATGCCATGGTGATGTGATTCTTAAGCTGCTGCTTTTCACAATCAGAAAGCTGGAAAATAGGTGAGCGTTTATATATTTTTTAAAATTATGAATGCAAAATAGCAGCCAAGAATAAATTTCTATATCAAGGTTATAAGCGGATGAAAAATGGCAGTCTATACTAGACATGCAAACAGACCATTAATTATAGCAACCTCACAAAGCACCACAGTAATGTGTGGTTTGCAATATTTTGCCGAAATTTACATAACTATACAGTCTGCTCTCAGATCCCAGAGATTCTATTTTTGATAAGTAGCAATTCAAAAGGTTAGTCACCTCATCTATATTATTATTCAACATTTGTGAATGTGAAATGGTAACACCTTGGATTTACATGCTAGCAAACCAGACAGGCAGCTTCTGATCTTCATTCGTTCATTTCAGAGCTGTTGCAGGCCAGGCATTGTGCAAAGCCCTGGGAACACCAACAACACACACAGTCTGTCTCCAGGAGAACTGCCAGGCCAGAGAGGGGGACAGACGAGCAAACATACAGCCCCAGCAGAGTTTGGAAAACTGTGAAGATAGAGACCCAAAAGGCAAGATGATGTTAGGGTCTTGTCTCCCAAGCAGACAGCCACAATTATAATCTACCAATTACAATAGCCACAAAAACTAAGCTCTGCTTCCTTCTTTTCTTCTTCTTCTCTTCCTTCTTCTTTACCTCTTTCCATCCCTCCTTGACTGGGTGCCTCCCTCCCTTCTTCCTGTTTTTCATTCAACATTCAATAACTATATCCAGTCATTATTTAGCAAAACTATATAATGATATTACTTTACATGTATTTAAAACTTACTATGTGTCAGGCAATAACAATATTTAATTTGATCCCCATAAAACTCCAGAAAAAAAATGTTTGGTCATCTCCCCCACTTTATTGATGAAACTGAGCCGCAGGGAGGTTACACAATTCTCCAAGATGGCACACCTGACAAGTGGCTGCACAAAGACCCAGGCACTGCTGATGCCAGGCTCCTCCGAGGTGCACTGCCCAGTTCTCACCATTATGAAGTAGGACGCCTGTCACACCACCTGAAGCAACAGTATAAGTGCAGTGATTAAAGGACATTTTGGAATTTCTAACAAAGGCCTTCCAAACAGAGAATCTGCCTTTTAAATATCAGAGAGGGCTGATGGGGGGTGGGGGGGGGGAAGGATGATGAGAAGAAAAAAATGCAACCTCCAACGTGGGTCTTCTCTGGTTTCCCCCCTTGAGAACACAGTGGCCCTCCACCTGCATGAATGATGAGAATTGGCATTCTGCTTGATTACTGTGCATCTGTTATGAGTCCCAGAGTGAATTAAGCAAAAACAAAATAAGGGAGGAAAAGAGCCTGCTAATGGAGGCTGGCCACATTGTCCTGCTTTGAGTCAGAGTGGTATTTTCCTTGTTTTTCACCAGCAGGCACATATGCCCCCTCCCCATTTCAACAATATTTCAAAACAATTTAAATCAAGCTTGATAGCTAATTATCCTAAGGTCACACTGAAGAACCAAACCACCAGGACATCAAAAACCCAAGACTGTCTAAATGTGAAGTACGTAGCATGAATTTTTCCCATTAAAAAACAAAGGGGAGGCGAGCTTTTTTTTTTTTTTTTTTTTCTCCCTGAAAAAGACCTCCTAAGACATTTCACCTCTGCTCGGAGTGCTTTAAGCTGGCCCTCTGATTACAAAACATTCATGTGAAAGCTCATCAAGATGCTTTCTTAAGATGAGGAATGTTTTATAAATTGTAATGGCTTTAATCAGAACCCTCTTTGAAGCTATTTAACTTGGCAATGTAGCCCAACTAGAGTTTCAATTATGTTACTTATCGACTCTGTATTAATTATCATTATAGAGATTGATATATATACTTTTGCACCTCTCTCTCTCTCTCTCTCTCTCTCTCTCTCTCTGACACTCTATAAACATCACCTGGATTCACTCATCTCTCTCCCCAGCTGAATGTTTCATCAGCTCTTCTTAGTCTTCTCCAAAATGATTACTCCTCTTCCTTCTCCTCTTCACCACACTCCATGAATACAGTACACAAAGGCCAAACTTTGCAAAACATAAGCTGGCAATATTTGCCAAGCCAAGTTCTCTCAACAACTCATTCCCACCTCAGTGAATTCTTATCCAGTGTGGGGATACAATTTTCACAGTAAAGTAGAAGGAGCGCCTTTTGCTTCCTTAGCTGATTAAAACTTATAGTCTGTTCAATTATCTGGGGCAATGGAGAAAATAACTAGAATATATATATTCTAGTTATGGGAATACAACAATGGGAGTACAACAGACAATGTGGCCTCAGTAGAGTTACCTTTCGAATTCTATTTGAGTTGGCTAATATAAAAATTTCTTTGCATTCTTGAGTTCGTGTGCTAAGAAAGCAGGAGGCAGAAGTCCCAAGGTGTACCACACTGCAAAGGAAGCCAGCCTAGAATTTTAAATTGCCTTGGGTGATCAAAACATGGATAATACAGAAGTAGAAATGTGCACTGTTTTTCTAACAAAATATAAATGTCAGACTAATGGGACAACTGACAGTCATCTCAAACTCAAAATGTCTAAAAACCTTAGGTTTCCCTCTAAATTATCCCCCCCACCCCACCCCCCTCCCCGGCTATATTTCTTATCATTCTCCAGTCTCCGAGCTGGGATCCTTAGAGCAGAAATCATGAACTCAAATGCCTATAGCACTCAGCCAGGTAAGATAAGTGAGTAAAATATAAGAAAAATAAAAGGATGAAGGAAACTGGGCCAAATCAGAGAGGGCACATGCCATCAATGAAACAGATCTTGTGGCTAATCTGCTTGGCTACAGTTTGTCCTATAGAACAACACCAGACACGTCACCAGATCTGGATTTTCTCTAAAACCCTTAACCTGGTCCCTTTCTTTCACCCCAAGACTACATTTATCAGATTCTCTAGAAAACCTGATTCCAGCCAAACTGTTCTACTTGTGTGTTTACCCAGATACATCATGTATTTCCACTTTCTTGCTATGAAATTCATGACTTCCACACATTGATGCAGGGTGGGAGGTGTGCATAGATTTCAGAAATGGACTAACGAGGGTTTGAGCCAGTTTCTCCAATATTAAAGCAAATGCTTAAAGACCTGACACCCAGGTTGCTGATGCTTGTATTACACAGGATAAGAACTCTCAAATCCAGTAAAAGAAAAAATGCATATTGGACACTGGTTTGATGCTCTTTGATGATAGTGTTTGAGCATTTTTCAAACATTTTGATTTCCAAATATGAACTTCAATATATTTGTGGAAATCAGGAGGAGTTGCTGAGAATGGTCTTCCCGGGTTCAAGTTCGAGCTCTACCCCCTGACTTCTGTGACTCAACTCCTCATGCAAAAAATAAAGGAAATAATAACGTCTACCTCAGAGAATTGGAAGGATTAAGTAACTTAATATTTACAAAACTCTTTGAACAGTGCCTGGTATATGTGTTTGTTAAATTAAGAATTAAAAGCTGAGATGGGTATGGTGGTGCCTACCTGTATTCCCAATAGTTGGGAGCGTAGGACAGAAGGGTTGCAAGTTCAAGGTCAGCCTCAGCAACTTGAGACCCTGCCTCAAAGTAGTGGATGCATGGGGCAGAGGGACACCCTAAAGCACATGATGTACCTACACAATCATAACAAGGTCACTCACTGAAGTGAACCTTAGGGGGAGGGAGGGGGAGGGAACGGGAAAGGGGAGGGAATCGGGGAAGGGGTCAAATGAGAATTGTGTGCAAATATGTTGTTAACAATTTGTACTTAACAAAGATGTACGCT
>PVLC010010115.1:0-22230 GCA_004027655.1 Graphiurus murinus | reverse complement strand
AAGCCAGGGGAGTAACTCAGTGGTAAAGCCCCCATGGGTTTAATTCCCAGTTCCACACCCCAAAAATATCTTTCCAGTTCCCTTTCTCTTGTTCAAATTCTTCCTTCTCATTGATGACACTCAACACCCACATCCTCAATGAAATAAACCCAACCAAGGAGACCTCTGTTGTCTCCTCCAGACTCCAGTAGCATTGCCTCCCAGGCTGCTTGGTGCCCTCTAAAAGACATGGAATTCAGAGCACTAGACTCTTATTTCCTAGTTCTTTCACTCACTGTGTAACTTGAGGAGCCAGTTAACCATTCTGAACCTGTAAAGGAGAGATACCAATATCTACTTCTATTGAGTTTCATGACGAGTTGATCAAAACAAACAATTTAAACCTCTAGAGAAGCAGAGAACAAGGTGGGTGCTTAATAAATGGGCATTTCCTTCCTTCATTCTTTCTCCTAATCAGACATTTAAAATTACATACACAATACATTACACTTACCATTTATATTTTAAGGTTACCTCCTTCTCTTCACCTAGATAGACTATTCCTGAAGAAAAAGATACATGTCTAATTCATCTTAGTAACCCTAGCACCTGAAAATTTCTAGGTGACTGTTAGCTCTCAGTAATTATTTATGTAAAATATGTCAATTTGAGAAATAATATGGAACAAATGGTACCCTAAAAAAGCTTTCCCCTATGGAGCATAAATCTGTAATTAATTATGTTTATCCTTAGTATATTTTCCAGTCACAAAGGCAAGAGGTATTTTACATTCAGAAAAACTGAAAAAGAGCAAATGAGTTGGTGCCCAATAGTGAATGAAAGGTCAGGTTGTTATAGAAGCATCAATAAAGGAAAAGTCTTCTCTTTGAGGTATGAGCACAGAACCACTAGTAACAGTAGTACAGAAGAATAACAACAATAATAACTCAGAGACACTGGCAACAAGTACTAGGCTTTCTCTTGAGGATGTCTGTCATGTAACCATGTGACTGTCATACTTTCAAAATGGCTGGTGATATTGGTGATTGCACTGAGGAGTGTCATATCAAACTCAAACTGGACAAACCAAACTGCCCTCAGGGGACTCTCTGATTTTGAAGGCAAGCAACAACAAATTAAAATCTATATTCTATTCTGTAGTGTTGCTGACTTCTACAGTATTCTTAGACAGAATCTAATGTCACCCTATCCTGGAGAGCTAAGGGTAAGAAGCTTGCCAGAGAGAAAGGAATTACTTTTAAAAATAAATCCAGCAACTCCAAACATCATTTTTTCATGAATGTTTTGGCAGAAAAGAAATATATAATTGGGCAAACGTGGTATCTAGATATTTTCTTCCAAACAGAGCAAAGAGCCCTAAAAGATCAAGTTATTTTAAGCTTGCTAGACAGAAGGCACATAGTTTGATCAGAGAGCACCAGGAACTGAGGTCACTGGTTTGTCATTAGAGCCCTCCTGTGATTTACTATATAACCTCAGTCAAAGTCCATTCCTTCAATAGACACTTCTGGAAGACTACTGTGTGTTAAACATTGTGCTGGAGGGTAAAGATACAGACATAAGATATATAATCAATGTCTTTCTGTAACTCATAGTCCAGTGTATAGTCAGGCAATTCAGGCAGAATGGACAGTTTTTCGCCAAACTCACTTCTCTTCCCTATCTGCAATTACTTTTGCATAGTTTTAAATCTCAGGGAAGGCTACAACACTAAGATTACACTTCTTTTACCCATGCTTCTCAAATAATTTATCCGTAATGTGTGACACTACTTTTAGGCATAAAAATAAATCATATTTCCCAGCCTCTACATAACGGCATTTTGGCTAATAGAACGTGGGCTGAAGAGAGTACAGTATATACAGGCCTGGATAGGAACAATCATGAAAAATCTCCCTGCTGGTTATTGATTTTTTCTCTCTATTCCCTTCTTTTCCAGATGGATGAAGTGGACTCTTGGACCTTAGAGATGTGAAGCCACGGGTGAAAAGGAGCATATGTTCATCTACTGAACATTCCCTTAGAACTGTTATGTGAGCAAGAAGAAGATTTCAATTGTGCTAAGTGACTCAGATTTTGTTGTTTGTTACAACTGTTATTCTACCCTACCAAAGCATGCACCAAAACCACCCCCCAAATATCACAATACAGAGTCTACACAGGGTATCATGGGAATATCAAAAAGAGGTGGCTCACCTGGGCTACTCATGGATGTTGGGAAGTGCTCCAGAAGAAGAGGCACCGAGACAAATCTCAAAGGATAGTGTGTTCCAGGGAAAAAAAGAATGGAGGACAGCACAGGAGAAAGCATGTTCAAGGTAGTGAGATTTGAGGAAACGTAGTGCAGAAAAGTATTAGTGGCGCCTGATGATTACAGTGTGGAGTGGTGCTGGGAATGGAGCTGCTCAATATGTATTTGTTGAAATGACTACTACAGAGCATAACCTAAGAGACTTAGTAATTACCAGAAAGGAGCAGCAAGGGAAAAGAAAAAGCATAATCAAGGACCAACTGAAGTAGAAGATAAATATTATTTTTTACTTAGAAAATCCAGGAGAAAGACGTGAAAGGATGAGTTCAATTGTGAAAAAGCTAGAACCAAGATATCACTGGGATATTAAAAAATAATAAAACCAACAGGCAGTTGGAAATATGAGCCTACAGCTCAGGGTAGTGGTAGGAGTGGGAGAGGCAGGCTTGAAAAGTGTCACAGTAAAGATGGTGGTTGAAGCCACAAACACGATGGATATGTTCAGGTAGAACATATAGAGCCAGGAGCCAGAGAAACAGAAAAGGAAGAGTAAGACAGCATGAGAAAGAAAATGAATATGCAAAAGAAGTCAGAGGAGCCAAAGGAAATAAATATTGAAAAAGCAGTCAATGGTGACAAGTGCTTCAGGGAGATACAATACGACAATGGTCTGAGAAGCCCATTCCATGTGACAAGGAGGCAGTTGTTTGCGGCTTAACAAGTTCCATTTCAGTACTGGGAAAAGCCACATTAAAAGAGTTTGCAGAATGAATGAGAAATTAGAAATAGGAATAGAGTACTCTTTAGGGAAACATAAGCTAGAAGTGGATGAAGAAATGACTGGTTTCATTTTAGTTTTTATTTTTCAGGAGGCAAGACTTAAGTATCTTAATATTAGTCTAATTAATAGTCTAATTCTCTGGACTTATATTTCCCTATTTATAAAATGGGGATAATAGTGCCCTGTCTCCATGACCCTTCTGGGTTGTTGTTAAAACAAACAATATGGCATATGTGGAAGATACTAAGGTATTGGGTAAAAGCCAATATTATCACACATTTATAAATGTTGAAAGAATGGAGTTATAAAATTCAGAATTCAATGAAATACAGATAATTATAAAATCAGTGAAAATTATTATCAGTCTAGATCTAGAAATATAAATAAAATTGCTGACACTAAACCTTAGAGACTAACATTCCGAAGTCCTATGCTGGACAATTTCTACTTCTAGGCTGTAGCTTATGTTTCCAGATGTCTCCATTATTCCAGAAAAAAAAAAATGCCAGTGACCTCTGGCAGATCATTGAGCATTAAGTCATCTGGGAATTTATTAGTCTTATGAGCAGTAGCTCTTAAAGATTTCTGGCCATCTCCCAGTTTCACGAAGCAATAGACCAGCTCCATAATTTCAATCCCATGACCAGTGAAATCATGGTGAACAGCCACAGTTTGCAGAGTATGTTATTCCAAGGGATGACGGAGGTGTTCTGGGAAGTAAGCTAGCCATCTTAGGCCTTCCCACCTGGGAAGACTAGCCTTCGAGAGAAAATGGTCCAACACTACTTCACTAGTCATGAAACCATTAAAAAAACTTTTAAAAATTATTTTTAGCACTATAACACCAACATAGCTAGATTTTCTCTCATAAACTCCTTACAAGTGGTTTTAACATGCCCCATCTTCCTCCCCTGGGAAGACACCTCATACCTATAAAAGAAAAATGTCTCCTTTTTTCCGCACTTTTGTACAACTGCTCTCTAACTGGGTTTCCTAGTTGCTGACGTCTATTCCACAGTTTATTTTATTTTCAAGGATGCAGGGTGCTAATAAGGTCAAACAGCTGTGTCTTTAACTCCAAACAGCAACTGTGCAGAATAAAGTTTCCTTTACAAAAGACACTAAAAATCTAGCCCTGAGACACAAATTAACCCTATCTGCAATTATTTTTTGCATATTATTAAATCTCAGACCCAACTACAACACTCAGATGGCACTTCTTTTATCTATGCTTCTCAAATATTTTAATCTTTAATGTGTGACTCTTAACCACGTATGACTAGTAAACTAGGCCATGTGTCTTCACGTCAGTTTTTAGACCTTTTTATCTACTGCAACACTGAATTTGATCCTAGGACTGAGAATCAATAAAGCCCCTTGGCCCAGCACGGTGGTGCTCATCTGTTATCCTAGCTGCTCAGGAGGCTGAAGCAGCAGGATTATTTGAGCTCAAGAGTTCAAAGCCAGCCTGGGCAAAATAGTGAGACCTCATCTTTAAAAGGGTCCTGTTGGAGGGGAGAGGGGGAAGCCTCTTAAAAACAATTAAATAACAATAAAATATATAAAGCCCTTTGGCAGTACCTCATCCAAGATTAAAAAGAAAAAGTCTTATACTGTCCTCAAACAATACCACCAAAGATTTCTATAGACCTTTACAGATAATCAAATATTTTTCATAAGCCTACTTCATTTAACCTTAAGATAATTTTGTACATTTCTTGTTTTACATCATCACTTGTCAAGAGAGGAGAATTATGAAGCCCAAAGAAGTTAGAAAACATGTAAGTTGTTCACACAGTTTTTCAGGACCAGAGGTAGGTCTATATCCTCTAGTTCTCCAACTCTTTCCACTACACCATACATGGCCCCCATAATGTTACTCACTCTATTTTTATTTCACTTCCCTAGTGACATGGAAAACAGCCTTGCTTCCTCTGAAGCCATTAGGAATCTATGATGAAACACAGACGTGAACTCAACTCTCCCTCCAATGAAAATACACAACATATTAGTTATATAAGGAATGCTAAGGGATCACTGTGAATGTGGGAAGCTTTTTAAAGGAATGCATAAATGATGCTTGGAATCCTGAAGAGACCAAAAAGATATTACAAACAAATGACCAAATGTGGAATGGGGGGAAATTCCATGAACCATCAGTGTTTTCATTTGAATGGTTTGTTTTTATTTCATAAGGGCTTCTCTTTCATGGAAAACCCTGTTGTTGTTGTTTTTTTACAGATTTCAAACAAACATCAAAACCAACCTGTAGATGGAGAACGAAGCCACCGAGCGAATGAGGGATGCCACAGCCCCCACCTTGGCAGCTTCCACCGCCCCCTGGCCTCGGTAACGCACAGTCGTCGAGTAGTTGATGTAAGGCTGGTTATATACAACAATCTTCCCTCTTGCTTCTAAGGCTCTTCTCTGCAGTTCATCGAAAGAAGTCACCACCAGAACTTCTGCTGTAATGCCTAAAAATAAAAGTCAAACAAGATGTAACTTATGATTTCCCATCAGCCAGGTGGAATTGACACACAAAAAAGGTTACACATGCATTGCCTACTACATCTGGCAAATGGATTTAAGATCAAAGTTTGAGAGCCATTTACCATGGGAGAAAGACTATGGGGTCAGCTAACTTCCCAAGAGGGAGAAAAAGGCATTCAAAATAATGTAACGTATAACTCAAGGTTTTTCAACTCACTTGACCAGCTGGTATTAAATCACAAATTGCTTGAAAGGATAGCTTTTTTTATTTTCTTCTTTCCCACCCTAAGAAGTCAAGCAATTCACAGAACAACACTCTTTATTTTTTAAAAATGCACTTCAGAATGCTACTCTTGGGATTAATGAAACACATATTTATCTTTTCATAAAACTATTTTGATACGTTGCTAAACAACCTTCAGTGACATCATGCAAAGGATGGCAGTTTGTAGGGAACTCTCTCAGAAGCCAGTGTCCTTCATAAATCCAACTTTTAACAAATAGTTAATGGAATGTCTCCCAAGAACCACAAAGAGTCAGCTTTTCTTGCCTTCTTTATATAAAAACAGTCTTAAAAGATGCAGAAATTTCCCATGCTTCTCAATTTACAGTACTTACTTGTTCATCACCAAACACATTGCTATTCTTCAAATAAAAAATCTGAACATGTTGGGTAATTGTCTTAGAATCCTGTTGTTTTCCTGGTTAGATGTGCCTGCTTTCTTAATACCTCAAGACTTGCCCAAAGTTTCCTGATTAGGGAAGTGAGTCTCACATCTTCCAAGAAGTACTCAAAATGCCAGATAACTGAAAATCCTATTTGATAGAGTAGTTAGAGTGACAAAGAAAAAATATTTAGCCACAAAGGCCAGATGCAATGGCTAAATATAACCATCTAAAAGAATGTGGTAGACGCCTACCAGTTTGTGGCTGTAGCCATGTAATCATGAAATATGTCAGTAAAACCAAAAGTATCAATATATATTTGTCATACTTCCTTAATATTACAAACTAAAGAAGTGAGAGGTTTTTGTTTTTTGGGGTTTTTTTTTGAGAGCTTAACAGATGTCATTAAAATGTTAACTGTTACTTGGAAAATTCTTTTAAAATTCATTGCAGGCACTAGAGAATTCTTGCCTTCCATATAAGCCCCATCATAACGGACCCTTTGGGCTGGCTCCTCTCCTACTTCTGGTTCTACCACTCTGCCTGGTTTTGTACTTTTGCTCTAAAACAAATCTATCAGCATGTCTCCACCAGCACTCAGAACTCATAATTTAATTTATAATCTAAAATAATCAGTGTACAATTATGGAAAGTAAGGAAACCTCTAGCTTTTTCACATGATAAATATGCATAAAAATGTCAATAAGGATTCAGTTAGAGGGATTTTGAGAGTCATAACTTTCTGAAACCTAAAGTTACCTTGAAATTTGACTGGCGTTATTGTTGGCATAGTACAGGAATTTTGCTGATGGTTTTCAGCTGCTCCTAATGAATAACAGGTTCAACGGTCCACCCAAGGGATGTCCCAGCAATGGGGTAATTTTGGTGTGTGAATTAGGGCCACTAGAAATGAAGCCAAACTTCTATAAAAATTTCAAAATTAAATTCACACAATGGGGAAACTTCACTATAGTCTATACTTCAAATTCCTTTAACAAACGAGAGCCAGAACCTAACCTAGACAGCACAGTGCAAATTCAAATCACTAGCAGCAACTACAGGTCAAAACCTGTCACTGTGAACCCCCTTCCCTAATCAGGAAGCTTTGGGCAAGTCATGAGGTATGAAGAAAGCAGGCACATCTAACCTAAACAGCACAGTTGCCAATGGAAGTTACCAATAGCAACTACAGAGCAAAGCCTACCACCACGAACTTAAAAGAAGAATTTGAATTAATCTGCATTCCTGAAAGCTGAGAGTCATCTCTGATTACTGTCTCCTTCATCCCCCACATCTAATCAATTCCAAAATACAAATAGTTTTACCTCCTAAAATAAAAATTGATTGAACCTATGTCCTCTGGTTTATCCTATTATACTCTCTCATATCCGGCCATCATTACCTCCCTTTTGGATTCTTACAAGTCCCTCTTCCCCAGTCCTCTCACCACTGCGGGTATTCCATCCCAGTCCCTCCCAATGTAACCTCCACAGAGCCACCCTAGTGGACTACTGAGAAGTCAGATCTGCCAACAGCAGCAGCACCCTGCCCCTTTTCCACCTCTGCCAAGAAACTCATCTCTCAACCTACCATGCAAAGCCTGCCTACCTCTAAAGTCTCTGGCTCCCATTTAACTTAAGCCTCACCAACACTAACCCTAAAAGTTCCAACTCTTATTCCATGCTCTTTTACTTCTTGGTGCCTTTGCTCATGCTGTGCTATACCATTCTCTCCACTTCATCATGTGACTAACACCTATTTATCCTGCAGGGTCCCATTCAAGAATCACGTCAAGGGGCATTCTCTGGCCTCCTGCTTCCAGTGCATCCCCTCAGTCACACCCTGGGGAAAGCTGGGTCATATACCACCTTCCTCCAGACTTTCAGAGAATCCTGGACAAAGCTGGACATTGGGCAAGTGAAACTCTATTTACAGCTCTCTCTACTGCCCAAACTTTGATTTCCTCTGGGTTTGGGAATAAGTTGATTTTTATTTGTATCTCCAGGGACTAACATAGTGCTTGGCATATGTGTAGGCAAAGTCATTAAACTAGAATGGCACAGCTCCACATAAGGAATCACTGACTTGGATCTAAAGCATTTCCATGAATGTGCAATTTTACCTTTAAAGGTTGATAGCCCTTCTCCCATAGTAATTCAGCAAGCTGATTCTCTTACTACCCAGAGTACAGCTATAAAACAATAAGCAAGCCAAAAAGGCACTGGAACAATTAGAATATAATATAAATTCCAAGTACAAAAACTCAGGGACCTGAACATAAGATAGCTCTTCTGATTTCTCTTAGAATCTAATTACCCTCAACTCAAAATCCTACATCTGGAACTGGACATGGTGGTATACACCTGTAACCCCAGTATGTGGGAGGCTGAGACAGGAGGACTGCAGGTTTGAGGCCAGCATCAGCAACATAGCAAGGCCCTCAGCAATTTAGTGAGGCCTTGTTTCAAAATAAAAAATTAAATAAGGTAAGGAGTGTAACTCAGAGGTAGAATGCCCCTGGATTCAATCCCTAGCACCAAAAAAAAAAAAAAAAAAAAAAATTCTACATCTAATATTTAAACCTGTAAACCATGAGAAACAACACATCAAAAGGAGATGGTAGGCAGCACACACACATACACACACACACACACACACACACACACACACACACACATACACACACACACATACACACACACACACACACAGAGATAGAAACATGCAAAATAACAAATACTAACAGAACTTTCTACAGCAACTGAGATGTTCTATATTAGTGGCGTCTAACACAGTAGCCTCTAGCCACATGTGGCTAAAGCACTGGAAATATGACTAGTGTGACTGAACTGGCTTTTTAATGGCATTTAATTTTAATTAATGCACATTTGCATTGAGTAGCCACGTGTGGATAGCACTCGCAGTCTCTGCAGGCTCAGGCCACCGCACAGTCACACAGCCGAGAGCCTCTCTGCTGGCCCCAAGGGTCTTGCTTCATGACAGTCCAATAACAGACATGAGTCATGGCAATGACCTCCGGCGGTCATCGACCAGGTGGACTGTATTCAGTAGCCATCATTGGGGAAGGCAGGGTGTATACAAAACATTGTTAGGAGATGTTTGCTCAGACTGAATAAAATAAAACTGGGCCATCTGGAAAACCTCAGTCTTCTATATGAGTTTGTGTCTTGACACATGTTACACCAAAGGAAATACTCATGCTCTACTACAAGTCAGCAGGCTCCTGCTCTTTTCTCTAGCCATGTCTTCCTTCTTCCTACTCTCCCAACCTAAAAGATAGTTTATAAAAAACCCTAAGAATACAAAACCAGTGTCATGTTCACAATAAGACCTACTCTGGAATCCCCTTCCATGACTGCCACCACATCCAACCTCCTGTCCCTCAGAGTTTCCTCAATGTTTTAATAGAGTCCAGTTATACCCACTACAATCGCATCTGCTACATGGGGGACAAATGATTTTATTGTATTCACTAATGTTACCAAAGTGCATAAAATGATATCTGACATATATATGTGAAATACACACACACACTCACACACACACACACACACACAAATGGAATGAAAAGAAACCAAAAATTTAATAAATATTTAATGCCTTATCCCTTTCACCCTCCAAAAATGAATATTTCCAAGTAACTTGCATATTTGAAAATTGGCATTGGTAGCTTTGCTTAAGTGTCTGTTGTTTATACTAATGTCCACAGCTACTCTGCAAAACAGTTTTAAAGAGGATGCTAAGGTACCAAAAATTAAGTATACATAACTACTAGGTATTGAAGCTGAGATTTGAATTATTGGTTGTCTGAATCCATAAATCCTTAGGTTCCTTTTTACCTTCCACACCTAATTTTCAGAACTGATGAATTCATTGTTAAGCCACCTGCCCTGTGTGTGGTCACTGCCGTGGTCCCCCGAAAGAGACAGCAGAGGCTTAGCACTGTGGCATTGGCTCAGGTCATCTATTCTATGGGGGATTTCATAGAGAAAAACTCTCCATCTCTTCTGACTTGACTCATTCCAAGGATAGTTAAAAAAAAAATAAGAAAAATGCTGGGTACAGTGGCACATGCCTCTAATCCCAGATACCTGAGCGGCTAAGGCAGAAGAGCATAAGTTCAAGGCCAGCCTGGGCAACTTGGTGAGACCTTGTTTCAAAAAAAAAAAATATATATATATATATATATGATATGTATATGAAAATGAGAATTTTATAATATTTTCTACCATTTAAAAGTAAAAGACTGTTGGGCATGATGACACAGACCTATAATCTCAGTATTTGGGAGGCTAAAGGACAGCCTCTGAGACCTAGCAAGACTCTCAACAACCTAGGGAGACCCTGTTTCAAAACAAAAAAATAAAAAGGGCTAGGGATGTGACCTGGAGGTAGAATGCTCCTTGGTTCAAGACTGAATCCCCAGTAATACACACACACATACACATACACACACACACACACACACACACACACACACACACACACAGGCAAAAGACTACAGACAGAAAAAGTGTGTCTCTGGGGCTCAATTCAAAGTGGCATATTTTAGGAAATTCATTCTGATTTCAGAAGAAGACAACCCCAGACAGGAAATAGTCTAGTCCTACGCACAAGGAAGCCTAGCTTCTTAGTCTTATCACGTAATCTCCCTCTGGGTGTACTCTGGAAGATAACTAGGTCCCTGGAATGGTTGGCCTTTCCTGAACTCAGAGTTATAGAGAAGGGAAAACAATTGTTCTTGGAAACTCAGTGTTTTGGCTCAAGTGGTGAGGAAATTGCAAATTCATGGCAAAGCAGATAAAAGAACATCAGAACAGTCCTTTGTGAGGATCCATTTGTTTCTGGAGAATATTATGGTTGTCCAATGTACTTTTATGGAAGAACAAGCTTTAAAGATTCAAATTAATTCAACAAGCTTATAGCCTCTACTAGGCCAAGACTTCATGCTAGGCACTGGAGACAAGAAGAAGATGGGTAAATTCCAGTTCTATCCTTAAGGATAGTATAACCCAGAGGTAGAGGACCTTTAAAAAGAACACAAGATGTCACAAGCACAAAGTGAAAATTCACGAAATAACCACATAAATCAGACTGGGAGAAGCTATAAAGTTTTCTACAAGAAGAAATGTTGGGCTTTAGAAGATTTTGGTAATTTGAAAACTAGAGAAAAGACATTTCCAGGTAAAGAAAAGAGAAGACAAAAATACATGAAACATCTATTTATTTACACTGAATAGGAATCCTCCTGCCAGGCCCCAAATACTTTATAACCTCCCAATTTTTAACCAAGGAAGTTATGGACCCCTATTCTTATTTTGTGAGTTATAGGAAGGAAAGGAGAACAGTATTATAATAATAATACAGAACTCAGCTATTATTTTGAGTGTACATTGGAAATGCAAGACATGGAGCTCCACACCAGATGATAGCTGCAGGCCGGTGACCCATCCTCCCCAGGGTGTCTGCTGAGGTCTGGCTCAAACCTAGTCCATTAGCCTTGCAAGGGAGTCTGGACTCAACTGCATCAGAACCACGGGCACAGTAGATTGCCATTAGCTCTAGAGAGGTAGCCATCTGCCTGCCAATGTGCTACAAGCCTGCTAGCCATACTGATACCCGAGGACAAGCTGCAAGCAAAAAGGCTCGTCTATTCTGATCTCTAAAATGTAGAAAATTTATAGAGACTTTTGTTGTTTGTGGACAGCACCAACCATAGGACCCTTATGCTCAACTTGGCATTAATGTAGAACACAAGTTTTACAGGGACCCATCTCAGAAACATGCACCATCTATAAGCAATGAGTGCGGGGAAGTTTTCAGAAACCTGATAACCTTAAAATCCAAACTTCTCCCATTGGCACTGCAGTAGCATGAAGAGGTGATTGGTCTTTGGAGAACCTTGATTACTTTTAGCAATGATCACAGGGAACACTATACTCTAAAATATGAGGAATACTATTTTCCAAAACAACTTGGTTGCTTCGAAACACAGTTGACATGCTCACTTTCTCCCCAACCGCTCTGTGTCTCTTGTAAGGGTGACTGGTGCAGGTAACTAAGGGCTTACAAAAGCCACTGTCACCTAACACATCTGAAAAGTGAGCAGCAGGGAGGCGCCACGCAGCCCCAACAGCTTCGAGTGCTGTTCAAGGAGGACAATTCATGAGTCTCGTGATGGCTAGACACAAATGCCAGTTTCTGGCTAGGTGGACTAGAATAGGGCCAGTTATCATGGTCTGGGGTCCTGGCAGCTTCCCTGGGAAGGTAGAATCTGATAAATGAGTGCTAATTGACTAGGAGAAATTGGCAGGGAGAGAAGGAAGCAGAAGAGAAAATGGAGATGGAGGTGGGTAGAGTGTGGAGGAGAGAATGACATGGGAGAGGCTGGCAGAGTTGGGGTGTCATCACCTAGGAGCCCTGTGGCTGTATTAAGGAATTTGGTTGGGGATGGAGAAGTCAGAAAATTCAAAGTCACATTTTGAAAGTCTTCCTAGGCTTATTGTGAGAAAAAGCTTAGAGGAAGGAAAGAAAGGTGTGGACGGTGGTTTAAGTTTCTGCTGTCACATGCTGGGTGAGAGATGATAGTGGATTAGACCAGGTAGGGCAGTGGGGATACAGCCTAGTGGACCACTTTGAGTAACAGCACAGATGGCATGCCGTTTTCTGCAGTGAGGCAATTTGGCTTCCTGGAGGTTTGCTTTCCACTGACCATACTGCCCAGTCTATGCAATGATCATTTTCCTTAGTAATCAGATATTCAGAACAAATGCTTTTAAAAAAACTTAAGGTGAATTTGTTTAAAGTAAAGCAAGTGATCATCTTACTGTATAATTTTAAGAAATAAGATATGTATCATATTATGCATTCTTCAAGATATGCTTGAAATGGTATTTCTTTATCAGGAACAAGAAGCACCTATGATTTCATACCCTGGCTTGAATACTGGCTATAAAGCTCACTAGCTTTTTGAAGCTAAATAAGTTAACTTTTTGTTGCCTACAAAATGGGAATCGCAATAGTATAGGCATCACTAAGTTTCTTGTGAGAATCCTGTGGGTTGAGGTTGGTAAAATTACTATCTGTTATATAGCACTTTTAGACAATAAGGGGACAAATTTAAGGGTCCTGGATATATATTTACTAGTACTAAGCAGTAACTATCTGATTTGCTTAAAATTTCACTTCAATAAAATAAATTTCAAAAAAAGAATGGATCTGACTTCAGTAAATATCAAGCCTACCTGGCTTAGAGCAGAGCTACTTCCCACCATGTCGGATAGCTCTAATTTTACTAAATCAATAATTTAGGCACTATATCATAAAGGCTGCAGAAAAAGCTGAGCAGATTCCATGGGTCTACTTAGCAGCAAGGGTTACAGAGGCAGTGATGGGGGGTGGGAGGTGAGAGAAGCCAGAAATGGGCTTTTTGGAGAAGCAGCAGCAGAAGAGGAAATAGAATCAAAAGATGTAGTAGGCATATCCAAAAGAGATCAATGAAACATTTTCTTATGTCCTCTCCCCTTCTTTATAAGAGGATATCACATTCCCACCAACTGTAGTATCTGTGTACAAGACAGTAACCCTGGACTATGCCAAGCAACTTGCTCTGGCCAATGCAGTGTAAACAGGCATGCTTCATGGTCACAGCTGAGCCACACTTTTAAGAACCATTGCAAGGTTTAGTTTTGCTTAAGAGTTTATTGCCCCCAGCCACAAGAATGCCATGTCCCTGATAGGAGCTGTTCCTTCAGTCTGGGTCCTGGAGTGAAAAAAACACCTGAGGCAGGAACAAGCTCCCAACTGGAACAAGCAGTAAATCTTGGTGGTTCTGAGCTTTTGAGGTTTTGGAGGATGGGACTTACCCTAGCATTACTGAGTGAGAGAGAACTAACAAATTCAGAGGCCTTGACTTTAAACTTTCTTTCAGAGGTTCTTCACAGTCTATGGCTAACTGATAAGATACAGAATGAATATATTTGATACCTTGGGGAAGACTGTTTAGTGAAAATTAGATAACCACGTTCTTCCTCCTACTGTACTGCAAACTGATCAAATCATCAACACCAAACAGCCGAAAACAAACACATCTGAAGAAGAATTTAGCAAGTCTCAGTGATCTCACACATGTTGACTTACATGACAAAGAATTTTAAATAGCAGATAAACTCTAGAGAATATTAAAATATAGTCTTCGCAGCTCCTGTTAGCTAACCACCCAATGTCATTTCTAAAGGAAACAAGTAGCCTTGTCACATTGTTAAATAATTCTATGCACTTCCAGAAGATTTTACTATTTCACCTCTAAATGCATTTTGTCTCTGAATTCCATCTTCCCAAACCAAGGGCAAAAATGACAGAAACTAGTGTGCTTGTGTCTTATTAGGCAAAAAGATAATAATGCTTTACAGTGTTATATCAGAGAGATAAAATAACTCTCTGACAACTTGGTATTCCAAAATGGGTTATTATTTAGCTATATTTTGAAATTTGGAGTGTCCTAGGCTCTTCTTAGAGAAGTAAAACTTAGGTTAAAAATACTACAATGAAACAGAATTTCTACCTGAAATATTAGTAAACCTGCCCCAGTATCATGATTCAATTTTATATAGTTTGCACTTGAAGGAGGTTCTAGGACCATGATGTAAATATCAGAACCACATGACTTACAGGAGAATTTCCTAGAAGGTCATTTTATGAAAGTTCTTTGCCTAGAAGGACACAAATCCAAGTACTGATGTTAATCCTGCTATAATTAAAAGCCAGTATCATATTTGCAATAAGGGTATTAGCCACATTTTGTAAATGAGAAAGGTATTAACAAGGATTAAGGAAATAGAAAGGAGTAAGGACATAGACCCCACTTTACTGAGGCTCAAGAAGGTTCATCTATCTCTCCAAACTAGAAAGTGGTGATAGATCTTGGTGGTGCTAAGCTACTGAGATTTTTGGAGTATGGGACTTACCCCAGCATTGCTCAGTGAGAACTCACTAATTCAGGGCCCCTGTGTTAGTCAGACTGGACTCAAGCCCATTTCAATAAATAGTAGGCATTGGTCAATTTTGTTTTCACAATAATCTTAATCCTTAGGTCAAGTTTTATTATATACATGAATAAGTATTTATTTTTTAAGAAGTAAAGGTTTTGTTTTTTATACTTTTATTGGTGTGTTATAGATAAGTATTTAAAAGCAATAGTAACACTTGAGTTGCAGCTATCGTAAAACTCTTCTAATTACTGAGATCAAAGAACATGTGAACTCTTATACATGCAAATGATAGAAAACTTTATTTCAGTTGGCTTGGAAATGTTTTAGCTCCTGTGACCAGTAATAAGGCTGCCTTCAGGTGGTTCCTAGCTCTTGGTAATGCCCTTAATGGAGTCAGCTTCATCTTCAGTGTCTGCATGGTTAGAGGAAGAAAGGTTTATTTGAGGCCCATCGTTTCAGAGGTCGATCCATAATCAGCTGGCTCCAAGGCCAGAACCACAATGGCAGCACTTCAGGGCATGATGGAGGAGAAAAAGCCACTCTTACCTCATAGTGGCCAGGGACAAATATAGTCTCCAGCGATCCAGCTCCTCCAGCCACACCCCAGGTCTGGACCTGGCTGCACTCTCTAACATGAGCTTTTCTGGGAGATATTTTAAATCCAAACCGTAACAGTGGTATTCTACCCCAACACAGCCCGAGTTTCTCCCACATCTCACCTCCTCACTGTATTGCTCAGGAAGAGTGTGCCTTCCCGGAGTTTCTACAGCAAAAACAGAAGAACTTTCATTTTTGCAGAAGCCCCAGAAAACAAGTCTGTTCATTCATGGGTGCCTCATGGATTATATCCCTACTCCTTAATTCAATATCATGGCCATGGTATAGGCTATGCTAACTGTCTTAAGCTAAGTAAGGCGTGTCCACCCTTAAACCTGGATAAGAGGCCAATTCTACCCAAGCCAAATGGTTGTAAGCAGGCAACGGCAAAGACTTTAGTTCCCAGAAAGAAGAAAAATGTATCCTGGATAGCAAACAATAGTTGGCCACCACAGGGGATGTCCCTTGTTATTGCCACAATATGTAGCACAATGCTTTTTCCATATTCTGAATTCAATGTGTGTTTCCCAATTGAATTAAATTGACCATATTGTTCATGATCCACTTTGGCAGGGCAAAAAGCCTCTTGGACTGTTTATCCCCAATGACTCAACAGAATGAATGGGAAGTTTTTGATGAGCTTTTGATGTGCTACCAATTAATAAAAACCAGGCAATATTGAACAACATTAATAATTTATTAATCCACACCAGACACTTAGACACAAATGCTATGGTAATAGAAATATTAATGCTTAGGAGATCACAGCTTGCATAGTTCCAAAGACTCCATTTGGCCCATTTCTGATTCTCGAACCACATTTGAAAACCACTATTCTGTATAATCTCATGATGAAAAAGCAAAAGTTTAAGCCTTTGCAGAATTTCCACCAGTTCATAAAGTAGTATTTTCAAATATTGAAAGGAGAAAACATCAAGTCTGTATGTACTCAATATAAAACTAGGAGGTAAAAAGTAAAAAATTATTCAGCCTAAAAGATTTGCATGAAACTAATGATAATAGGAATAAATATTATATGCATACTCTGGCCAGGCACCATGCAAAGTTCTTTACATGCACTATTTCATATATCCTTATGTCCCAGTGTTATAGGTATTATTGTTGCTCTATCAGTAAGTACACTGATATAAAAACCGAGACTTGACCTACGTCACAGAGTTGGTTAGTTACAGATGTAGGATTTAGACTCAGACCTATTTGAATGAGACCTTCTAACTTTACAAGAGAGAAAGAGAGAGAGAGAGAGAGAGAATGCAAAAGCTCCTCTGGTGACTGAATCCACATCCAGTCAGTCATCCATATATTTTATCTACTAAATATCTAAGTATCAGACATATCAAATATCTTAGAGGCTGTGGGAATAAGACTGTTAGCATATTATCTTACACAACATAATGCACTTACTAGCTGTTACATAGATTATAATATGAAAATATAAAGTAATTATTACTGAGTGGCCCTTAAATCTATATTTTAGTCTATTTCTACTTCATGTAACAGAGTGTGGAAGTGCTAGGAAGACTGTATATTTAAGCAGGTTTTAGTTGATGGTCACTTTAGTAATGACTTAGTCAAAATAATAATAAAAAACTAACATTCATATAGGTCTTACAATATACCAGACATTGTTTTAAATGTTTTACTTATATTAACTCATTTGAGTCTCTCAACAGTCCCCAGGATAGAGGCACTTCTATTATCTTCACTAAATACAGGATATTTTATTTTTTTTATGCTTGTATTTTAAATACATATTTTTTGGCCTATTACCAATAGAATTTGAGGAGACTTCCAAAATAAAATAAATGAAGAAATAAGTTAAGGAAAACAGGTAAAGTAAAATAAAATACTGCCATGGTTAATAATATGGAAAAAATACATGTCATAATGTTTGCACAGTTGTTAAAGAAGACCACAAGGTCAGAAACAAACTCCCCGACAAAGAGCAACACATAATCAGGCATAAAATCCACAGAGTCCGTAAGAGGAAAACAAGCCAGTCACCCAGGAGAAGCACATATTGCCTATAAGAAGGTTATTTTGTGGATCATACTAAATAAAATGCCATGTGATATAATAATGGACAAGAGTCCATTGTTACCATGAGCATAAGATGTGGGGACATTAGTTTTCCACCTTATATCCATTTTCTTCCCCGGCAATAATACCTTTTAGTATTGCTGGAAACATTGTCATATAAAAGAAAGGAGGGGGCGTCTAATTTTTCCACTTCCCCATAGCTAGATGTTACCAAGTTATTTAATAGGAGAAGCGTGTTTTAGTCTTTCCTGATCACTCCAATGAAAGTGGAAGATGCCATCTTGGACCATGAGGTAGACTTGGACAGGAACTCCTGGGTGGGAGTCTGGGTTCCTAACACCCTAGAGAAGACTCATCTAGAATTTTACAAGCTAGAGAAAGAAAGTTCTTCCTTGTCTAAGCAAGCCACTATTATTTTGGGTTTTCTAGCCAACTGAAGAATGAGGGAAACAGAAACCTCCTTTGGATTAGGTGATGGGAAAAGACCTTTCTGAGGAAATATTGAAACTGAGAACTGAAGGATTTTATGGTAGGGAGCTGTGGACAAGAAAAATGGAAAGCAGTATATTCCTTGAAGAGGTCACTGCATGTACAAAGGCTTCAAGGCAGGAAAACTTTTCTAAGGAACTGAAGAAAGATAAATGTAGCTGAAGTGTAGTAAGAAAGGGTGAATAGGAATGTGAGATAAAGTTTAAGGGAAAAGCAAGGGTCATATCATGCAGGGTTTTGTAGGCAATAGTAAACAAATTTTGTGTTAATAGGAATTGGAAAAAAAGAAACCTTTGTACACTATGGAGGATAACATAAATTATTATAGCTCTTATGGAAAACAGTACGGGAGGGGGTTCTCCACAAATCAAATATAGAGGTACCATATATGATCCAGAAATTACTTCTGGGCATATATTCAAAGTATATGAAATTAATATGTCAAAGAGAAAGCTGCACTCCCATGTTTATGGGACTATTCACAATAGCCAAGATAAGAAATCAACCTGAGAAGAATGGATAAAGAAAATACGATATATACACACAATAGTATACTATGCAGCCTTTAAAAATGGAAATCTTGTCCTCTGTGACAACATGGAGGACACTACTAAGTGATACATGTCAATTATAGAAAAACAAACATCACACAGTATCACAGACACATGACATCCAAAAACACTTGAACTCACAGAAACAGAAAAAAATGATGGCTACCAGAGACTGTTGGCCAAAAGACATACATTTTTAGTTAGAAAGGAAGAGTAAGTTGAAGAGGTCTATTATATATCACAGTGACTATAGTTACTAACAATATATTTTATACTTGAAAATTGCTAACAGAGTATATTTGAAGTGTTCTTACTGCAAATCAAAAAGATGGGTATGAGATGTTATGGTCCCTTGAAGAGATCATGTATTAATGTTCAGAGGTGAAATAACTGAATTATGGGGGTCTAGTCTCATCAGTGGATGAACCCACTGTGCTGGATTCACTAGATGGTAATCTAGGCAGGTGGGATGTGGCTGGAGAAGGTGGGTCCCTGGGGGGGTGGCCTTAGGGACTGTGCACATGCTCATGAACCCCCTTCATGAACTCTGTCTCTTGCTTCCAGCCCCTGTGATGTGAGAGCAGAGTCTTCTCTCTCTCTCTCTCTCTCTCTCTCTCTCTCTCTCTCTCTCTCTCTCTCTCTCTCTGTTCCCCACTGCATGCCCTGAGCACAGACTTTATTCGACCTAATATACACTGAACCCCTGAAATATCCAGAACTATGAGCAAATAAATCTTCCACTGAGTTGTTGTCATCAGGTTTTTTAGGTCAGAGCACTGAGAATATTGACTGAAACATTGAGGTAAGGCATATTTTAAAGCTTGACATAGTCATTCCACAATGTATACATCTATCAAAGCATCATGATGTACAATATATAAGTCAATTATATAACTTAATTATTATTAAGTCTGTAAAGTCCAAGAAAGAGAGAGAGAGAGAGAAAGAGAGAAAGATTGTTCTTCAGTCATCGGAAGATTAGCAATGGGCAAATAGTAGGTCCTTAAATTTTGCTGAATTTGCTTTTAACCTGAATTTTTAAAAATGGTTGTGTGATGAGAATTTCTCTAAGTGGGAGAACCTGCAGGGAGCCATGTAATATAATTATCATAGGAAAAAATAAAGTTTTCACCATTGTGGAGTAAAGGAGAGGCAGATTCGAAGATGGTGAGACTAGTAGGAAAGAAAGACCTAAATGATGATGAGGATGGCTGGGCCCATCTAGTAAGAAAAATGGCTGAATTTGCAATATACTTAATAAATAGAATCAACAGTTTTCATTGAATGATTGGATGTAGGGACAAGAAGAGGGGTAAAATGAAGGGAAATAAAGAATTTGATGAGAATTGAGTAAAAAAGAGTTAAAGTGACTCTTTGTCAACACTTGAAGAAACTGTGTGTTCCAAGTCAGTAATTCAGGGCAGGGCAATATATATTGACATGACAGTGGATATCCTCTTAGAAATTAAGACAACTAACAAGGCTATATGTTGGGAGCCTCTGTACTTCTACTGCTTTGGTTGCTAATGAGATCAGATTTTCCACAGAACAAAATTACCCAACACAGGCAAATGAGTCCCCAAAGATATATGGAAGCATCCAAATGATACAGAAACTGCCCTGTTGTCAGAGAATTTAAAATATAAAGACTTGTCTAGCTTATACATTAGCCTGCAAGAGAATAAAAAATAAACAGTGCTAAACATGTGAATTAGGTTATGAGAGCTTCTGGGATCAGAGAATTCAAAATGTCTCTATCTTTATCTTGTCTTTCTTTCCTCCAATCTCAGTTGACATCTGTCCCCTTTTTTTTTTTTTTTTTTTCCTGAGTCAACCCTTCATCCATGCTCTAAAGCCTGAGCTTAATTAGTCGTTTGGTTTCTTAAGTGGTACATCTTTCGGGAAGTCACTTAAACTCACCAAGCTTCAGTTTCTTTAGGTAATAACAAAATCAAAGCAATGTTGTGAGGATGAAATTAGAATGTGTACTTGAAACTGTTGCATAAATAAGAACCAATATAGAAACAAGACATATTCCTTTACTGTCTTCCCAGTTCTTTACTTTCTCTAGGTGGCCATTTTTTTTTTTTTTTTTAAGATCTATCTACTCTTTCCATTTCTCTTCCTCCTTTTTTTAAAAAAAAATGCTTTATTGAAATTAAACTCATATATTATATAATTCACTGATTTAAAGTATACCATTAAAAAGGTTTTTTTTGGTATGTATTCATGGAGTTATGCAACCATCACTACAATCAACTTTGGAACATTTTCATCACCTTCAGAACAAACACTATGTCATTAGTAATCAAACTCAATCTGTGCCCAAATCCCTGACAACCTGCTTTCCATTTCTATGAATTTTTCTATCTGAACATTGTAGATAAATGGAATCATATTTAGTGGGTTTTTTTGTAATTGGCTTTTTTCATTTATCCTAATGTTTTTGAGATGGACTCATATTTTAGCATACAGTAGTACTTTATTCATTTTTATTGCTAAGTAGTATTCTATTGTATCAATATACCACTTTTTAAAAATCCATGCATTAGTTGTTCAAGGACTTGTCTTTCTCTTCCATGCAGTGCATCACATGACAGTCCTAAAGGACGGAGCCCCTAATGTCTGCAATTATAGCACCTATACCCCAACTGGCATATAGCAGGTGGTCAATAAAAGTCTACTGAAAGAATATAAGAATTATGGTTCAAAAATCACTTATTAAAATAGTACATATGTGAAGGCATGGTTTAGGAAATACAGACATGTGGATTCAGATTAGTATATTTCATTCATTAACCCTTACCACTAATAACTAATGTTTCCAAGACAAATCGATTGTTTCCCTCCATGTAGCCTGACTATTTCTTAACTTGGAAGGAAATCTCTCTACTGAAACATCTATCCATCCAAAGTCCCCTCTCAGTTTTGTTCCAACAGCTTTTGGCTTTCCTGCTTCTGATGCTTCTAGTGAAAAATGTGTTGTTTCTACAACAATCAGAAAAAGAAAAGTGCTTACTTACCTTCACAGCATTCACAACCCCCAATCTAAGTGATAAATAGTTCCTGTAGACTTGGCATTCCACTAACAAGAGGAAAATAGGGTTTAAGGAATCCATTAAAAAATTAAAATCCAGGACTTCCGGGAAGATGGCGACGGAGTGAGACACGTCTCAAGAGCCGCTGTGAGCTCGATTCAAATCAGTCGTGGATCCAGTTTTTTGAAAGAAGAAAAAAAGCAACAAAAAGGTGGAAAACGCTGCGAAAACTGGAATACAGCTGAGCAGAACCCGGAAGGCCGACCAGGGAGAGCAAAGAAGCCCGTCTCCGCGG
>PVLC010010114.1:0-44629 GCA_004027655.1 Graphiurus murinus | reverse complement strand
CGTTCATGATACACCATCTCCACTTCCTCAGCAAAATGCCATCTGTGTGGCCCTGCTGCCCCATCAGCTCACGTGCTTGTCGGCGTGGAGGCTGGGATAGGGTCATTCTTGGGGAGGGCTGTTATTCAGCCGGCTGCAGGTGACATTCAGGGGCATTTGGAGGGGGGGGCATATTAGGCTGTCACAGTGTGTTAGTCAGATTTACACTGCTGTGATAAAATACTCGAGATAAATCTCCTTAAAGGAAGAAAGGTGTATGTTGGGTCACGGCTGTGGAGGTTTCTGTTGTGGTCTCTTGGATGTGTTGCTTTGGGGCCTGAATGTCATGGGGTGGAAGAGATATGTCTACCTACCTACCTCATGGAAGCTGGGAAGGAGAGAGAGAGAGAGAGAGAGAGAGAGAGAGAGAGAGAGAGAGAGAGAGAGAGAGAGAGAGAGAGAGAGAGAGAGAGAGAGAAATAGAGAGAAAAATAGAAAGACAGGCAGAAAGAAAATGAGAAAGAGAAAGAGGGAGGGAGGGGGAGAGAGAGGAGAAAAGAGGAGAGGAGAAGAGAAAAGAAGAGAAGAGAAGAGAAGAGAGAGGAAGACAGGCAGAGAGAAATTGAGAGAGAGAAAGAGAGAGGGAAGTGGAAAGAGAGGAAACAGAGAGAAAGAAAGAAAGAGGAAGATAGAGGCAGAGAGAGCAAGAGAAAGAGAGAGAGATGCAGAGAGATAGAGACAGAAATAGAGAGTGATGGAGAAATAGGAGAGAGGGAGATAGAGAGAAAGAGCTAAAAACAGAGAGAGAGAGAGAGAGAGAGAGAGAGAGAGAGAGAGAGAGAGAGAGAGAGAGAGATGCAGAGAGAAAAGGAGGAGAGAGAAAGAGAAAGGAGAGGCAAAGAGAAAGAGAGGAAGAGAGAGAGAGAGAAGAGAAGAGGAGAGGAGAGGAGAGGAGAGGAGAGGAGAGAAGAGAAGAGAAGAGAAGAGAAGAGAAGAGAAGAGAAGAGAAGTGTGCCCTTGTCCCTCCAAAGACACACCTCAGTGAGCTTGCTTCCTTCCACCTGGCCCTACCCCAGGAAGGCCCACACCCGCCCTGCGTGTCAAGAGGCTGGGGACCGCAAGGGCCTCTGGGAGACAGGTAAGGACCAAACCCCAACACTGAGTGACCTAAGGGAGGGAGAGAGAACACTCTCATTCAGAGAACGGGATCCAGTTCCACTAGGCGTCTCGCCAGGTGCAAAACCAGCGAGGAGCTGGGGGATTCTGCAGGACGCTGTCCCTCCACCGCCGCCAATTCCCCAAGGTGAGGAACCTGCTTATAACGGTCAGCGACACTTGACCTGTAGACGAGACGCTTGAATCGCATGCCCGGTTCACGGGCCATGAATATGAGTCTATTAAAAAATTAAAAATAAAAAAACCCTGCTTCTAAACACTGAGTAAAACAATGTCTTGGGTTTCAGGCCACACAAAAACCAGGTGGTGGTCCAGATTTTCGGGCCTTAGTTGCTGACTCCGGATAGAGGAGGAAGCCGTTCTGAGTTGAGCTTCCTGCAGAAGACGACTCCCTTGTTATCTTCTACAGTGCTTTTTTTTTCAGTACTGGGGATTGAACCCAGGGGCATTCTACCTCTGAGCTATGCCCCCAGTCCTATCTTTTATTCTTTATTTTGAAACAGGGTCTCACTAAGTTGCGGAGTGTCTCACTAAGTAGCTGAGGCTGGCCGCGAACCCGGATCCTCCGGTCTTAGCCTCCCATGTACTGGAATCACAAGCGTGTGCTACCACGCCTGGCTTCCAGTATTCTTTCTAAATGGAATTATGGGTCTGGCTTATTTGGATGATCCAAAATGTAAACTTTTTTTTTTTTCCTATGCCTCTCCAAAAAAGTTTAGAAAAGGAAAAATAAGTAAGCAAATAAAACCCTGGGAAGGGTGTGGGGCTGCATGGTGCAAGTATTTGAGGCAGAATGTAAATAATTGCCTTCCCGGCCAGAGCAGCGTATGGCTGGAGAGTGTTCAGCTGCCTCTATTCAGAGAGAGGCCCATCCATGCACCGCAGATGGCAGTGCGATTTATTATAGAACCTTACATTAATCCTGAGAGTCCAAATTATCTCAATTCATGTGGGCAAAAAAGCAGCAGCATTCCTATTCTTCAGGATGGTCTTTTTCCTCCAGAAAAAAATAAATAAATAAAAATAAAAAGCTTATTTTTAATATAGTGCCCACATTTTCTTTCCCAGTAATTATAGATAATTAAAAAGAAAGTCTATATCCCATTGAGTCATCCACATCTTTTTTTTTTTTTTCTCTCTCCCCCCTCCCCATCCACATATGAGTCTCATTTGCTTTCTGGTTAGCATCTGTAGTTTTTGTTTGGTTCTAACAGTATTGAGGATGATTATATTAACCAGAAGTCTTAGGGTACGAAGTAGAAAATGCTTTCCTGATGGCTGAGTAAAGAGAGAGAGAGAGAGAAAGAGAGAGAGAGAGAGAGAGAGAGAGAGAGAGAGAGAGAGAGAGAGAGAGGAAGAAGAAGAAGAAGAAGAAGAAGAAGAAGAAGAAGAAGAAGAAGAAGAAGAAGGAAGAAGAAGAGGAGGAGGAGGAGGAGGAGGCGGAGGAGGAGGAGGAGGAGGAGAGGGGAGAGAGGAGAGAGGAAAAGAGACCTAAAGATAAAATCAAATTTCTCTTTCATTATGTTGTCTTTAACTTTTCACATTGCAAAAGGGATCATCTCAACTGAACTTTCCAAGAGCCGACAGAGCATTGCAGGGAGGATTCTGAAAAGTCAAGGGAGACAGTTCCCCTAAACGTGAGCCTCACCGCAGGAGATGAGGACTTGAGGAGCCCAACCATTCACCACCACCTAGGCACCACTTATCAGGCCCTTAAAACTGAAAACAGCCCCTGGCTTGGGTCCTTTTATTATCTCTATTTTTTTTTTTCTCATCAGGAGCCTGAGGCCCAGAAAGATTCAGTAATTCACCCAACATCGCCCAGCTAGGACAAGGAGTCAGGATTGGCACTCAGGACTTGTGTCCATGGCTGTGTCTGTCAGGCCAGCAGTCAGGGGAGTAGAGCCCTGGATCAATCCGTACCTGAAGGCATGGAGTGGGTGGCTCACACCAGTCTGAGAAGCCTTCCTTTTTAAAGAGATCATCATCAGCCTGCTTTTTTTCCCTTTTATTTCATAAATGAGCCCACTGAGCTTACAACTGTTCTTATTTAATAATACTGAAGCAAGGTATCAATTTCTATAATGTTAATCTCCGGCGGGGTTGGGGGGATCAACTGGGGATCGTACAAAGCCTGGTCTTCATTCAGTACCCGTCAGGCAAGAGGCTCTTCTGTGCCCCGTGCTGCCTTGCTTCTGTGGGGACAGCACGGATCATTCAGCCACGTTGATGAAGCTCTCGGGAGCTCTGAGCAGGGGCGGGAGGCCAGCCACCCCGGGAAGGAGCCAGCAGGCAGGTAATACCCACGCACATGTGACTTAACAGGGGAGCTCATGGGGATGGATATTTCAAAGGGAGAGGGGTGTGCACCCCAGAAAGGGTGCTCCAAGGGGAAAGATGTGGGGGCGGCCCCACCTCGACAGCTAGTGCTGTTCTTTCTACCAGTCCTGCATCAGTTGGTGACACACCGTGATAACCACCAGCAGACCTGCCTTCTCTCTATTCTGGTGTGTGTGTGTGTGTGTGTGTGTGTGTGTGTGTGTGTGTACTGGGGATTGAACCCAGAGGCATTCTACCTCTGAGTTACACCCCCCAGCCCTATTTTATTTTATTTTCTCCTCCAAATAGGGGCTCACTAAATTCCAGAGGGCTTCACTAAGTTGCCGAGGCTGTCCTCAAACTTGCAATCCTTCTGTCTCAGCCTCCCAAGTACTGGGATGACAGGTGTGCACCTGGTTTCTTTCTTTTCTTTTCTTTTCTTTTTTTTTTTCCCAGTACTGGAGATTGAACCCATGGGCATTCTACCTCCAAGCTACACCTCCAGTCCTATTTTTATTCTTTATTTTTGAAACAGGGCCTCACTAAGTAGCTGAGGCTGGCCAGGAACCCGGATCCTCCCATCTCAGCCTCCCAAGTACTGAGATTTACAAGCGTGCACCACCATGCCCAGCCACACCTGGTTTCTAATCCTAGCCATGGCAGGCCCTAGCTATGAGCCATCCATGCCTCAGTTTCCCTGTATGCACAGCAGTCGCAGTGGGCACAACCTCATACAGCTGCCGGGAAAAAGAACTAAGTCGCTCACGCAGCGGGAACTCAAGAGCATTACTGTCCTCGGTGTAGACGGATCAGGTGTCAGTTGTGTATATCCTGGAGGGAGGATTGGTGGCAGTACCCTGGAGAGGGAGAAGATAGACCCCACCCCACATCAGGGTAGATACCAGCAAGATGGGACCATGGGGGGGGGGCTGACTCAGTGGAACCAAGTGTTCCCCAAAGGAACAAAACACGCTCATCAGAAGAAAGACTTAGAAGGCATCTCCGAGCCCAGAAAACTCCAGAGCAATCGCAGCTCCTGCTCCTGACAGGCAGCTTCACACAAAGCGAGCCAAGGCCCCCAAACTCGGGGCTGCCGGCGCACCCGGGCTACTTTGCTAGGGATCCCGGCAGCTGTGGCGTCTGATCTTTGACAGGGTGACGAGGATCCCTCGCCCGGTCCCCATGAGCTTCTTCAAAGCTCCTGACCTCTCTTCATTGGATGAAAACAACAGTAAAACCCCACTAAGGGCTGTCATTAAGGGCCCAGCGCGTGCGACTGACTCCTAGAGGTGAGGCCCGTGGTGGACGTCCCCGTCCTTCTGTTCAGTGCCGTGGACACAGCCCCCTCCCCCACCTGCATCCCCAAACCAAGGCGTTAATCAGGTTCCTGCTTTTTCTCTAAATTGTTCCTTTGTTTTCCAAGAAGGAAAGAAAAAAGGTCAGACTTCAGTCCTCCGGTAACTGACAACCCAGCTGGCTCCTCTGCCGGCCGCCACTTGCTTTGCATGGCTTTATTTGTTTGGGTTTGGGTTTGGTTTTGTTTGTTGTTGTTGTTGTGTGTGTGTGTGTGTGTGTGTGTGTGTGTGTGTGTGTGTGTTTAAACTCAGCAGCTTAGTTGGGTTTAGTAACGTGTTCGGGGGAGGAGGGGGGCAGAACGTACCAGCCAAACAGCTGCCAATTATCTTCCTTGTTTAAAAGGCCTAGTTACTGAGATAATCCACAAATACCCCTGCATGGAGGATTTCTAGTAAGAGAGTAGTTACAATACCAGGATTTCTGGAAGCAAAGCAGGACTTTGTGAGCTGTTAAAAAAAAAAAAAAGCAAAATGGCTTAGCCCTCTCAGTCCTGGGACTGCTGACTCCGTCCTGAATTAATTGTGTCTTTATGGGAAAGTATTCGCCTGGAAAAAAACGGATTCAAGCAAGCTCTGGAAATGGGGGTGGCCTCTGCTTTGCCAGGACAGGCTGGGAGCAGGGGAACAGAAATCCCCTGGGGTGGGGGGAGAGAAATTCCCTTTGAACTCAGGAATGATAAGATGATTATGAGAGCAGGGGGTTTTGTGTCGCTAATCTGACCTGCCTTTATCTGGCCCTGAATCCAGGGACACCTAGGGATTTGGACGCCAGAGCTGAGCTCCCTGGGAAAGGTCAGAGCGTCCCCCAGCACTCGGGCACTGCGGGGAGTGAGCGCTCCTGGCTCCCCGGGGGTCACGTTTCCACGTACACAAGCACGCTTATTTCCCTGCTATGGAAATGAATCCTCCAAAAGACTGGAGGTGCTTGTGAAGTCTAAGGATGCCCCTACCCCGATCGGCTTCCACGTCCCTGCCCTGGAGGAATACACATGCATGCACACATGTGAACACACACACATACGCACACACATGTGTGCTACAATCTTCTCAGGCACAGGCATGTACACACAAGTGCGTGCAGAGAGACATGCGTGCGTGCATAAGTTGCACCGACAGACACACAGATGCACACACATGCAGACGCACATCTACATGGCTGTAAATACACATACACAGATATGCATGTGTATGTACGAAAGCCCACACATACGCAGACACATCTATACACACATACACAGGGACATACAGATACACACACGCATATACATAAAGTACACAGACACACAGATATACACATGCAGACGATGCCTACAGGGCTATAAATACACATACACAGATACACACGTGTACACACTGACCCTCACACATACACAGGCATACATATACACAGATGCACAGAGATACACGCACGTGTATGCCTAAGGCACACCTGCAGACACGCACCTACACAGTTGAAAACACACGTATTGGACATGTGTATGTATGAAAGTCCACATATACACATATACACACATACATGGATGAACACAGACACAGAGATACATGCACACACATCACATACGTTGAAGTGTATGTGAGGGGAACATCACAGTACTTGGGAGACTGAGACAGGAGGATCGCAGGTTCAAGGCCAGCCTCAGGAACTTAGCCAGACTCAGAAACCTAGTGAGACCCTGTTTCAAAATAAAAATGAAAAAAAAAATAAAAAATAAAAAAGAGCTGGGGTATAGCTTGGAGGTAGAATGCTTCTGGGTTCAATCCTCTGCACCACAAAATAATAATGATAATAATAATAATAATAATAATAATAATAATAATAATAATAGAAAGAATTGTACACAAGGGATATACATTCATACATTCATATTGCTTACATGTTTCAGCAGAAACATACTCATGGTCTTACATGTTTATGCTCTAATATGTTTCAGGAGAAAATCGGAAACCATCTAAATGTCAGTCTAGCAAGTGCATGAAGGCTGAAACATCATATGTTTATGAAAAGAGCGCTATGCAAGTAGACTTTGAGCAAGAACGAGGGTGACCGCCCCCGGGCTGCAGGGCGCAGGCACGCACGGGTCACCACTGCCCCCTTGTAGGAGCCTGAACACTTCCCCTCAGAAGAATCTACCTCGAGAACAATACCACCTGGAGAGTGGTGTAGACGTGTGCCACCTCTGCCCCTTACAGCAGCCACCGGTCCCCGGGGGATTGAAATCTCAGTGAAGGCAAATGAACCCAGCCTAAAGCTGAGGCTCCTGGCAGGCCGGCCTGGGTTGCTGCACTTGAGGGGCCTCGCCCGTGCTCACAGAAGTCCCTGCAGTCAGCACTGTCTGGGCTGCACTCAACAGCGGAGTCCGGCATTAAAACTCTGTACTTCGATGGCGGCAGGTGCGATGCCAGTGGGCGCCGGCCCTTCCGCCGCTTTGTGAGTTCAGGACACTCCCTGCACGCCCACCTGCAGCCACCTGTGTACGAAGAAAGCGCAAAACGGGCCCCGGGGTGGCGGGGTGGGGGGAGTGATAACACTCTCAAAACCATGGTTTCCCCTGGGACCAGGAGCCAAAGCGTGACGGATTGGTGGCACGTTGCCCGGCAACGGGAATTCGCTTCACCAAGACGGCATTCATGTGTTATTTGTGTGCCTAAAAACACACTTGAAAACGAATAAGGAAAACAAAACCCGACACGGCTCGGGGAGGCACGTCAAGAGGGGGGTCTCGGCCTCCCGGGGAGGGGGTTGCAAAGGGCCAGTCCCCTCTGGAAGCGGCCCTCTTTTTCAGAGCAGACCCCTTTCTCGGCGGCGCCCGGGGGACTCTCCTCCACGTTCCATGGACGCTTCGGAGAAGTGCTTCTCTTTGAGCCGCTGAAGTTGGTGTCTGGCCGCTGGCGCTGTGTCAAGCTGACAGATGTCGTCTCCCTCAAAGCTGCTCTTTGTGGCTGTCCCGGGTTGAGGTCCCGGCCAGCCTTCCAGCTGGAGACTCTTTCCACAATCTGCCTGTTGAGCTTGCTGGGGCGGGCGGGGGCACCCCATCGTCCTGGGATGGCGTCCGGTGAGCACCTAATGCTGGCAATTTCTGGGCTTTGTGTTGGTGACCTTGCAGTTTCAAGTGTCTGCAAGCCGAGGGTTCCTAAAGTCAAGGGGACTGAGAGGTGCCTCGTGGAGACTGCACACCTGAGAAGTGAGCTTCCTTCCAGCAAGAGTTGTCAAGTTCCTGACTGTGAGTTGGATATTCAGGAATCAACAGCAGACATTGAATCAGCTCTCTTGGGGATTGAACCCAGGGGCATTCTACCTCCCAGCCACACCATGAACTCCCCACACTTTTTATATTTTGAAACAGAGTCTTTCTAAATTGCTGAGGGTCTCCCTAAGTTGCTGAGGCTGGCCTCTAACCTGTGATCCTCCTGTCTCAGCCTCCCAAGTACTGGGATTACTGGCATGTGGGCCACATCGGACAAGAAACCATTTTTAAATATGCCAAAGCATTTTGGTGTGTGTGTGTGTTACAGGATTGAACCCAGGGTCATTCTATCTCTGAGCTACACCTGCAGGCTTATTTATTTATTTATTTTTTTAAATTGTGAAACAGGATCTTGCTAAATTGCTGAGGCTGGCCTCAAGCTTGTGATCCTCCTATCCCAGTCTCCCAAGTCCTGGATGACAGACGTGCATCATCATGCCTGGTTAAATCAGCTGTCTTTAAAGATACGCATGCACATAGGTTATGAATTAATCGTCAGTGCTAGTGTGGCCGAAGGCTCCCAGGAGCCTAACTCTGTTCTTCCTCTGAGCAATCATTCACTACTCACTAATTCAGCGCCCAGGGATGCCACAGAAGAGAACTAGTATGAAGAACAGAATCAACCTTGTTTCTTTCTCACCGGGGTCTCTGTTTTGGAAACCATGGAGTGTTCAAAAAGCACATCTTGCTACATTTTTATTAAACACCGCGAGGCACATTTCTTGCTGTGAATTAATGATATCCAAGGCATTATGAACATGGTATAGAAGAAGCAATTCGAGATACAAAAGAAGAGGATCTACAGTCACAAAAGACCTGCTACGAGAGGTTATATAGATTTTCTAGTTATTTCTGTTGGAAGATGATGATAAGAAAATAAATGAGCACAGCATGTAATTGGGCAGATTTTGATAAATTCCATGGAGTAAAATAAGAAGCATCAGAGAGGCAGAGGGTGGGTGTGATTTTAAGATGTTATCCAGATGATATGGTGACATATGCTTGTAATCCCAGTACTTGGGAGGCTGAGACAGGAGGATCCCAGGTTCGAGGTCATTCTCAGCAACTTAGTGAGACCCTCAGCAACTTAGTGACACCCTGTTTCCAAATGAAAAATAAAATAGAGCTGAGGGGTGTGACTCAGAGGTAGAATGCCCCTGGGCTCCGTTCCCAGTACTGCCAAAAAAGAGAGAGGTTACTCAGAGGAGATCTTACAGAGAATGCGGCATTTGTGGGAGAGGTTAAAGAGAAAATTGTGCAGGTAAGGAAACTGAAAGAGCGAGAGAATGACATCTTGGCCCACTGGTGACAGAATGGTGGTGACCACTCCACCAACCGAGCACCTTCTCCCCCCCCCCAATGTCATCCAGAACCCCCAGGTCCAAGCACAGGGTACGGGCTTGGAAAACCATTGTTGAACAGAACCGAGTTCTGACCCACTCAGAGCTTATTTTCCCTCCTGAATTGTACCCTGGGTGGGAAGATGAGCCCCAACAGGACACGTTCACTTCTAAGCCCCAGGACCTGTGATGGTGACCTTATTGCCTTGAAAAACAGGTCTTTTAAGGACCTTTAACTGAGATCAGTCTGGATTCAAGGTGGATTCTTAAACCAAGACAAATATATGTGTGTATATATATTGTTGTTGTTGTTGTTTTTGTTTTGTTTTTTTTGGCACTGAGGATTGAGCCCAGGGGCATTCTGCCTCCGAGCTACACTCGCAGCCCTATTTTATTTTTTATTTGGAAACAAGGTCTCCCTACATTGCTGAGATCCTCACTAAGTTACTGAGGCTGGCCTCGAATCTATGATCTTCCTGTCTTAGCCTCCCAAGCACTGGGATTACAGGTGTGTACCACCACCATGCCCGGCCACACAAGTGTCCTTTTAGGAGACAGTATAAGGGGAGATACAGAAAAGAGAGGAAGGCGTGAAGATAGAAGCAAAGACCCAAGGGATACTGCCACAGACCAGGAGCACCCGGAGCTGCTGGAAGGCAGAAAAGGCTGGGGAATTCTCCCCTGGAGGCTTCGAAGCTGTGGCGTCTGCCCTGTGGAACTGAAGAAGAATAAATGTCTGTTATTTTAAATCATGCAGTTTGTGACTACTGGTTACAGCAGCTCTGGGAAACTAATATCGATGGTAGAAAACACCATGAGAACCCACAATACCACACGGGCTGATTTGCAAAAACCAAAGCACAGCAGGTCGAAGCAGCGCTCAGCTCACCTATATAAGCATTACCTAGGGGTTAAGCTTCTCTCTTTCTGCCTACAAGTTCCCCGTTAGCTGGTCTCTTTCCTGACCAACCAACAGTCTAACAGAGAAAGGATGCACAACTCGGCTGTCACGGTTTTTGCGGTCTCCACATCCCGCTGTCCAGAGCAGGGGGACCCAACCGAACACCTTTGTGACTGGTGGGCTGCAAATTGGTCCTCACCCTACCTGAGCTTGCAGAGACGGGCATCTCTATGGCAACCCTTCCACCAGCTCGCTCGCTGGCAGAGGGACACCTTAATAGTGACAATGAGTGCTTCGACGAGGGGGACTTTGAAACTGCGCCCTCCCGTCAAATCTGCGGGCGGCATTCAATGTGTTTATTCTAGTGAGCCTTGATCTCCTCGCTGGGTAACGGAGGTGTAAATGAATAATGGGACTTCAGGCATTTATTTATTTTTTGTTGTTGTTATTTTTATTTTCCCGTTCCCTTTTCACACTTCCAAGTGATCTTAAAAAAAAAAAAAAAATGGGCACAGTAACAAATCTAATCTGTTGGTGAGATGGCTCAGACACCTGGTTCTCTGCTCAAAGCATCTTTGGACCACACGTCCAGTCCTGCATCTCACACTATACAACGACTCGTCTGCAGAGAAGAGGAGTGAGATACAGAGTCGCAGACCTCGGGGCTCAACAGCATTCCCTGGCTGCCCGAGAGAAGGCATCTATGCTGTCCATGTGGAATCCAGAATCCTACCATCCACAGGCTGCCTCCTGGGGAACCCAAAGTGCACAAGGTAAGTGCTTCCCAGCCTCCGCCAGGGACAATACCGCCATAGTTAGGTATAAAATGTTCCCTAAAGAGCTCATTTATTCATATGCAGGGTTGATATAATTGAGGCACGGGAGGGTTGAACTCCCCAAGGGGGATAAATCCATTGTAAAGGAGTTACCTGGTGGCACCTGGTAAGCTGGGAGAGTGAGGCTGGAGGAGGTGGTCCCTGCAGGTGCAGCCCTGAAGATTGTCTAAATGGTTCCTCTTAAGCCAGGCGTGGTGACGCACGCTTGTCATCCCAGTACTTGGGAGGCTGAGACTGGAGGATCCGGATTCACAGCCAGCCTCGGCTACTTAGTGAGACCCTCCGCAACTTAGTGAGACCCTGTTTCCAAATAAAGAATACAAACTAGGGCTGGGGGTGTAGCTAGGAGGTAGAATGCCTCTGGGTTCCATCCTCAGTACCACAAAAACAAACAAACAAATAAATAAGTAGTTCCTCTTCCCTCTCCTCTCTTTGTTTTTCTGGCCTCCCTGATGTGAAGACCACGGCTCATGCCCTCTCCCTCTCTCTGCCTCCCACCGCCATGCCCTGAGAGCCGTGGTCCCCAGCCTCGCCTGGGCTGAACCCCAAATCATAAGAAAATAAACCTTCTTTTTCTCTAAGCTACATGGTCAATCTTCAGACTACAGCTGCAAGAATGCTGATGGATACATGGACTGAGGACAGTGGGTCTCAAGGATCTGCAGTAGAGCCGGGCGTGGTGGCGCACGCTTGTATCCCAGCATTTGGGAGGCTGAGACCGGAGGATCCGGGTTCGCGGCCAGCCTCAGCTACCTAGTGAGGCACTCCGCAACTTAGGGAGACCCTGTTTCAAAATAAAGAATAAAAAAAGGGCTGGGCTGGGGATGTAGCTCGGAGGTAGAATGCCCCTGAATTCAATCCCCAGTACAAAAAAAAAAAAAAAAAGGAAACCATCTGGAGTAGGCCCTGCAGTTTGAGATGTCTTCTTCATGAGTATGACCCCCACACGCGCACACACATGTGTACCCATTCCTGTAACTACAGTTCAGGTCTCGAGACACAGCGCTCTCTGTGTTTCTTTCTTCCACTCCGTGACATTCTGTCCCTTTTCCGGGCCGTGTCACGAATTCTATGCTTGTCCTTAAAAAACACCCGCTAAATGCATTTCACCTCCCTCTCGTGGGCCATTTCTTTCAATTCCCAAAGCGCCAGCTGCCTGCGGGGTCAGAATCGCATCTGACGGGGTAGATTGGTGGTGAAATTGTTTGCCGTGACCTCCAAACACAAGTCTCAGAGCAAACTCGAGGTGGAGAGGGATAGCGTGCTCTGAGCTCCCTGGCCCCAGCCGGCCTCCCCCTCTCATCCCTGATGAGACAGGGATTTTGTTTTGTTTTGTTTTTGTGGTACTGGGGGTTGAACTCAGGGGCATTCTACCTCTGAGCTACATTCCTAGTCCTGTTTTTTTATTCTTTATTTTGAAACAGGGTCTCATTTAGTTTCAGAGTGCCTCACTAGGTAGCTGAGGCTGCCTGCGAACCTGGATCCTCCAGTCTCAGCCTCCCAAATGCTGGGATTACAAGCGTGCGCCACCACACCTGGCTGACAGGGATGTTTTTAGAGTTGATTTCCCGCCATCTTTGGCATGCTCCAGGAGCCAGGCTGGAACAGCACTGGGACATGTCATTACATAGGAGACTTCCATTAGAAAGAACACAGCAGAAGGAAGATTGGTGAGGGCAAACTGGATCATTTCCATCCCACGCTCACTGTGGGGTGTGTGCCCATGTGTGCAGGAGGAAGGGAATCCTCTCTTCCTACGGGTTTACATTGGAAATGCAAAATGAGCTCTTCAGACCTTTTGGAAGTTATGCCTTTTTTTTCTCTCCATCTATAAGATAACTACTCATGCATCCAAGAAAAAAAATTGTAAAATGCTTATTCGGATCAAAGCAGTGCACTAGCTTTCAAAATTCCAGGGGGGACTCTTGATAATCTCACACTCTGATCTCTCTTTTGAAAATGGAGTCATACGTTGGCACCCAACTTCAAGACCCCAGAACCCAAGGCTTTGCCTAACACTTCCATCACGTGAGTTCATTAGAACTTCATCCCCTGGCCGGGCATGGTGGCGCACACTTGTAATCTCAGTCCTTGGGAAGCGGAGACAGGAGGATCGCAGGTTCACGGCCAGCCTCAGCTACTTAGTGAGACCCTCTGCAACTTAGTGAGATGCTGTTTCAAAATAAAGAATAAAAAAATAGGGCTGAGGATGTAGCTCAGAGGTAGAATGCCCCTGGGTTCCATCCCCAGTACCACAAAACAACAACAATAACAACAACAACAACAAACTTTGCTCCCCACATTGGCGCTTCTGACCTTCTCTTTAGTGGCAATAAAATCGCCTACTTCTCTAGCTATACAAGGTTTATAATTTTTTTAAAAAAAGATATTTTGAAGGCTTTTATAGCTTATCCAAACTTTGAGTGAATAATCAAAGAAATTGCATGAAGATGGGCAGACAAGTTTCAGATTCCTAAAGACAATATTCCACAAAAGTCTACAAGCAGTTTCGAAATTCGGACCCCAAGACCTCTACACACCAGAAGGAGCAAAATAATCTCTCTGATGTACCTGGTAATTTGGAACCCAGGAAATAATGAGGGCAGGCTACTGCAGGATTCCTTTGGTTCGTGTCCTTCGAAAACTCCTCAACTGATGATTTCAGATGTTTGCCTCGTGATTGCAGCTTCCTGATCAGCAGCAGATGCAAAGTCCTCTGTGTCACCCCCAGCCTTCCCCAAAGGCAAAAATAGGAAACTTCAAGAAACCACAGCTCCTCCTGCACCCGGAGCAGCCCGGAGTGCTTCCCAGCACCTGAGATTCAGTGCAGAAGCCATGCCTAGCTCCCCCCTGCAGAGACAGCAGCCCTCCTTGGTTTCCTGGACATACCACACTTACTTGTTTATGCCTTAAATATATAGCCTTTGCATACATCCACTTTCCAGGGAATATTCTCTGTCTCCTCTCTCTCTCTCTCTCTCTCTTTCTTTCTCACTCTCCTTTCTCTATCCTTTCTTTCTCTCTTGTCTCTCTCTGTCTCCTTTCTTTCTCTCTTTTCTCTCTTTTTCTCCATCTTCCTCTTCTCTCTCTTTCGTCCTCATATTCCAGGGTCCCCAAAACAGGAATGACTAAGGAACCACATGTGGGAACCACCACAGACCCACATGCCCATGCCAAAATGGCTCAGAAAAAGCCAGACGTAAATGGAAAGCCATCTCCTACCTTGGGCTCTAGCACAATCTCTCTGCACATGCCCTGGACCAGCAACAAAGCTGCCTCCTCGACCAATTCCCGCCTTAGGGGAGGCAATGGGACTTTATTCATATGAAAGGTAAGGACAGTATTGGCGGGTCCCAGTGGCTGGGTGCTTGCTCTACTCCAAACCCTGAGTCCCATAGTACCTCTCCCATTGCAGAAGCCCGTGGTTCTACAAGGCATGCCAAGACCCCGCCCCCACCGCCGCACATTTCACACCTGAGCAAAACCAGGGCTCCCAGCATTGAAGTTGCTCTCCCAGCATCTCAGAGCGGGAGGCGGGGGGGTGCATGTTCACTTGCTAGGCTGACTGCGGGGGGAGCTCAGGCCTCAGGGTGCACCAGCACATGGCCGGAGGGAGCCAGAGAGTGCACCCGCAGCCTTGGTTTCCCCTGCTGGGAAATGGGACTAGAGCAGAAGGTGCGCTGAGCATCGGTGAGATGGGCCAGGTTCGGTGCTGGAAACAGCATCTGGGGTTGAGGAGGGGCTTAATAAGCAAGAGGAACCTAGGGCTGTCCTCAACATGACCCTCATCTTCCCTGTGTTGTTGTCATGGTCTTGGCCAGACAAAGCAGGATTCCAGCAATTAAACTCACTAGGTGACAGCCATCTATGCAGGAGACTGCAAAGGCCCAAGGAGCCTGGGGAGGGGACCAGACTTACAAGCCACATCCCTGGAGCGTTCTCTCCCAGGCACCCCTGAACTCTAGGATGCACGTGTGGCACACTCTCTACCCAGGAGTGAGATCTATTCCCAAGACAATCTTCCTGTCCTTTTTATTTTTAGTACCGAGGATGGAATCCAGGGGCATTCTACCTCCGGGCTACACCCTCAGCTCTATTTTATGTTTTATTTGGAAACAGGGTCTTGCTAAGTTGCCGAGGGCCTCGCTAAGTTGCCAAGGCTGGCCTGGAACCTGTGCTCCTCCTGTCTCAGCCTCCCACGTACTGGGATGATGACAGATGTTTGCCCTCCACATCTGACTTCTCCCTGACGTCGGTGTACTTTCCTCCAGGTCTCTGCTCTGGAGAAGAAGAAGCAGAGAGCCTCAGTCTCCCTATCTGTGGAATGAGTGGCAGTAAAGGGTCCTACAGGGATGTCGCAATAAAGAGAGGTAAAGCTCAGGGACGTGTGAGGTTTGGAGTCTGGCCCTGAGGAGATCTGTGCGCCTGCTCCTTCTCTGCCTGGGATAGAGGCTGGGGACAAGAGCCCACCCTCCCCCCTCCCCCGATACACACACACACACACACACACACACACACACACACACACACGGCCTCACATCTTGTCTGCCTGAGCCAGGGTGAAGGGAAGCTTATTCACGGTGCCTTCGGAAACACCCTCTGAGCCACAAAGCAGGCCAAAGTGTTTCATCTCAGCCTGTGAGTCCAGCTGAGCGAGGGTAGGGGGTGGCTTTCAAACCCAACATTTGATCAAAATGAAAAAGCAAGCGGGCCCCTCCTTTCACCGGGTGACAAGCCCGTGCGTATAAATCACAGCCTCCTCCGGGGGAGGGGTCCTGGGTGCACAATCACACAGGGGCAGCCTGGCCACCTCCCTCCGCATCTGGACAAAGGGGCTGGGAGCTTTCCAGGGGCCAGGAGCCTTTAAAGGCCCCGAGGGGGAAAAAAAGATGAAACTCAGACACTGTCACTGGAGTACAACTGCAGGAGGGAGGGGAGCCTGCCTTACAGATTTGCATTTTATTTGGTGGAGAGCTCAGTGGGAACTGGGGTTCCTGCCAGAACCAGGCTCCCAGACCAGAGGGCGGGCGGTGGGAATCGCCCAGTCTCAGACACATGCGCTCTTGGGTTTTAAGGCAAAGGAATTCAGAAACAGGACGTGTGATTGGGAAAGAAATATAAAGATGATGGCGTTTAAATTAGCATAGTTGAGCCGGGCATGGTGGTGCACGCTTGTAATCCCAGTACTTGGGAGGCTGAGGCAGGAGGATCGCAGGTTTGCAGCCAGCCTCAGCTGGGGCTCATGGTGGGCACTCCAGCGAAGACTCTGTCTGTCCCATATGTGGCCAAGTCAAAGCCCGACCCTCACCAAGGTCCACTGGCTAAGTAGCCTTGGCTGCCTGGAAGTCCTGCCTCTTCCAGAATGGTCATTCTCAGAACACAAAGAGTAAGAAGAATCCACTTCGAGCAGAAAGCAAAAACACTACTGCAAACAGTGCAAGCGGGGCGGGCGGGGGGCTCTGAGTGGGGGGGTTCTTTTGAAGACGGAAAGTTATGAAAATAATTACACTCGCTCTGCCTTTAAACAAAACGTGGGTTTTAATTAAAACCAGGCGGTCCCTGTTACAGCACACAGAAAAAAAAAAAAAAAGATGAAATAAATGTTACTTTCGGCGATAAAATGGCAACTTGACTTTTTCCTGCAAAGCTGGGACTTATCCATTTCTCATACATGGGTCTTATTTATATTCTACTTTTGCTGCTCAATCATAAGCAAGGATATCAGGTTCTTTTTTTTTTTTTTTTCATTTTTGACAAAGAGCTTAGGATGCTTCATCAATTTCTCTGAGGCCCTCTCATAATCCTTTGATATTCAAATCACCCTCTTTTTATTTTCCCTGCTCGTGGTCCCTGGTCGGACACACCAGTTGCGGGTTTGGAGTGGCCTCGAGCGTGGCCAGAGCCGGGACTTCAGGTGTCCTGCATCCCCGTCAAATTTGCAAACTCACTCTGTAGAATGTTGCAGTGTTTTGCAATACACTGGTGAATATTTCCAACACCCTCAAATTAAAGAAGGGACAATAAAAGACCCTCACTGACAAATGACAGGTGTCACAACTAACTGGCTTTTTTAAAAAAAAATTAAGTATTGAACCCAGGGGCATTCTACCTCTGAGCTACATCCCCAGCCCTTTGATTTTTATTATTATTATTATTATTATTATTATTATTATTATTATTATTATTATTTTGAAACAAGGTATTGCTAAGTTGCTGAGGCTGGCCTTGGACTTGCGATCTTCCTGTCTCAGCCTCCCAAGTCCTGAGATTACAGGCATGCACAGCTGCACCTGGTGCTAACTGCCTTTTAAACAAGTCCAAGTGGGAATGAATCCTTTCAGGCAGTCAGCTAGGGAGTCCTGGGGTAGGTCTCAGGAGTGACTAGGTCTCCTGCACCCACCTGGGTTCCTTCTCCAGGTCCCACTGACGCGCTTGGGTGGACTTCCAGGCACCTGTAGTTTATTTTGCCTCTGGGAAAGGCACAGGAGGGGTTTTGAATGGATCCTCTGACTGTTGCCTTCCCAACCCAGTCGGTTCTCAGAGTAGGAAGAAAATGGCTAGTGGAATGGTAAGAACAGCATGGTGGGGTAGCTGGCTGACATCAATTAATCGTGTATTTCAACATGGCTAGGAAAAGCCGGGTGTGGTGGCGCACGCCTGTAATCCCACTACTTGGGAGGCTGAGATAGGAGGATGGCAAATTTGAAGCCAGCCTCAACAACTCAGCGAGACCCTCAGCAACTTAGTCCCTCAGAAACACAGCAAGACCCTCAGCAAAATAGTGAGACCCTCAGCAACTTAGGGAGACCCTGTTTTCAAGTAAAAAAATATACAAAAGGGTTGGGTGTGTAGCTCAGAGGTGGAACACCCCTGGGTGGTTCAACCCCCCCCCCACACACACACACATGCTAGCTAGCTAAGAGGGAGGATTTTGAATGTTCCCGACACAAAGGGATGATGGACGAGAAGATGGTTATTCAACTGCCCTGCCATGGTCAGGACACGTGGTGCACATATGTTGAAATCTCCACACTCTCCCCCATAAAGCATGCATAACTACTACATGACAATTAAAATGATATATACACACATATATATTTTGTACATACACATTAATATAAAGTCTATATACTCTGCTTTTTTTTTTTTAGAATGCAGAGTCTGGCTGCGGTCAGCAGGGAGAGAGAAAGGGGAAAGACAGTAGGCTCCTCTGCTCCTCTCCTGGAGCACTCCGGGCAGAGCGAGCTGTGGGTCCCCTGCCCTCTCACTCCTGTCCCTCGCCCAGTTTCTGCATTCTCACCCCGGTTCCTAAGTGGGTTTCCTGGGGTTTGCCGCTCCTGAAAGTGCAGGGTCTCAAGAGTCTCCGACCTTTCTGTGATTCCCATTTGTTTCCTAACAGGGAGAAAAGAGGCCCCCTCTTTCCCTCTTTCCCGAGGGAAAAGGCATAGAGGAAGGGCTTATCAAAGAGCCCAGCTGGGCCTGGGATGGCCGCACATCAAAGCCTGTACCGAGCTCAGTGCAGGCGGGAAGTGCTCCGGAATTGGAAGCATATGGCCTGCGCCTCTTTGGTGGCCTCGGCAGAAGGAGAAAAAAAAAAAAAAAGAATTAAAAGGAAGAGGAGTTTGGAGAAATATGTTTCAACTTTCCTAGAGCCTCAAATGCTTGAAAATAGTTCAAGATGTGGCCACGAAGCATAGCAATCAGCAGCTATTTTCTTTTTTGCAATTACTGAAGACTTGGGGACCACCAGTGGGGACGGTGGCGTGTGGGGGAAGTCTGGACTTCAAAGGTCTGTCCTTGCTGTGGCCAAGGAGGCGGCCAAGGTCAGGCAGCCTCCCTCCCCTGTCTCTGATTCCACTACAGCGAGACTCCTGCACAGATGGAAAGACCTTTGAAACTTCTGGCCACGGTGTGGGTGAACCCCGCAGTTCCTGGAGTCAACAAGGAACTCCCCATGGTCTCTGATATCTGAGGAACATCACAGATCTTCAGTTAGATCTGCCATCTCTGTGCTTCATGGCAGCACAGGTTTAAGACACAGGGACTTTTCTGGTCCACCTTGGCGGACCCTTTGGGCTCCAGAGGAAGGAACTCAGGGCCAAGGGAAGGAGGTGAGCCACTTGGGAGCCATCAAGTCCGGTGATTTAAAAGCTAGCCTGGTTGAGTCCTTTCCTGCCCTACCTGCACCAGGAGCCTCACAAATGCAAATGCAATGAGGACCTGATTTCTGGATCTCCCAGCACCTTGAGCAGGGCTTAGCTCTTGGCTGGAGCCCGTCAAATGTTGTCCAGTAAGTGTGCGACTCATCGCGTCCCATGAAGACTCTCTATAAGATGGTCTTGGCTTGTAAGCCAAAGCTTGTGGGTGCAGAAAAATTATGTGATGCACTCTGGCAGGGCTGGGACACTTCGGGAACTCAAGGAAAAGTCCAAAGAGCAGATACAGAGAGGAGAGGCGCAAGGGAAGCTCCTCAGACCCAAGACCGGCTTTGATGAGAGCCTTTGCAAGTATCGATCCTGAATTAATCAGTCCCAACAGCCCTGCTGAAGTTCAAAATCCAAGCAGAGAGCTCCTGATGGGCTATGTGCTTACCACGAATCACTCTCTTTTCCTTCTTTCCCTCCCTCCCTCCCTTCCTTCCTTCCTTTCATCTCTCCTCCTCCTCCTCCTCCTCCTCCTTCTTCTTCTTTCTCCCCCCCCCCCTTTTGCCCTTTTCTTTTTCTATTATCAGCACTGGGAATTGAACCCACAGGCATTCTCTCTCCAAGCTGCACCCCTAGCCTTTTTTTTAAAATTTTGGAACAGGGTCTTGCTAAGTTGCTGAAGCTCTCACTAAGTTGCTGAGGCTGGCCTCGAACCTGCACTCCTCCTGTTTCAATCTCCCGAGTCCTGACATGACAGGTGTGTGCCACCCCACCCACCTGGCTGGTCCTTCTATGATTTTGATGGACTGGGCTAAGATATATGGTCCATCTTGGAGTTATCATCAGGAGGTTCGATGACTCTTGATCTTGTGGAGCAAAAGCAGGAGACCAGCAACTCCCCCAGGAACATGAGGGGCAGTATCAGCAGGCACGCATGCACATTTAGGTTTAAATTAATTTAAACTTGATAAAACTAAAAATCCAGTTTTAGAGTCTCTTTGGGTTCATTTTAAGTGCACTCTCCTGAGATACTCCCATCTTTCAAATCAGGGATGTTCAAAGGCAGTCCCTGGGTTCCCTTCTCCCTTGAAGGAGCACTTGCTGGGTCTCCACTCGAAGCAGGGAGACTACTTTCTTGGGCTTGGAAGTAAACACCGAAGAACAAGACAAATCACGAAATACACAAGAGAGGGGCCAGTAAGGCAGGGAGCGGGGAACAGGAGCACAGGGGGGCTGCTGTTCTGCACAGGGCACTCAGAGAAGAGCCTCAAAGTAGACGGCATGAAGGCCAGGCTCCAGAGCCTGTGCACCGGGAGGAAGGTGCTTTGTAGGTGCATGGCAGAGCCTGTGCAAAGGCCCTGGGGTGAGAGCTGGCCGTGCACTGAGCACTTAAGGAAGAGTCAGGACAATCCATGGGGACCAAAGGCAGGGGCGGCTGTGGCCTGGGCAGAGGAGTCATAGGGAAGGACTGAAGAATAGGTAGGCCCAGGGCTTCTTTTGGGTGTGAAGAAAATATCCTAAAGTCAGCAGTGCTGGTTATATAACTCTGAATGTACTAAACAGTATTGGGGAGTGGGCGTTAAAAGGGTAAATCTAGCCGGGTGTAGCGAGCAGCACACGCTTGTCATCCCAGTACTTGGGAGGCTGAGACAGGAGGATCGCAGGCTTGAGGCCAGCCTCAGCAACTTAATGAGACTCTCAGCAACTTAGTGAGACCCTGTTTCCAAATAAAATAAAATAAAATAAAATAAAATAAAATAAAATAAAATAAAATAGGGCTGGGGATGTAGCCCAGAGGTAGAAAGCCTCTGGGTTCCATCCCCAATACCACAAAAATTTAAATAAATAAATGAATAAATAAATAAATAAATAAGAGTAAATCTCATGACATGTGAATTCCATCTCAATAAAATTGTTACTAACAATTGTTAGTCTTCTGGGCCATGGAACAGGATACTAAGGAAGGGCAACCAGTTCTCCGACCCTATGAGAACATTGCTCGTGACAGTAGAGCGGCTTTCTGAATATCTGAAGAAGTCTGCTCCTTCTCCTGTTCCTGACACTGCCTGCACAGGGTCCTGAAAGTCCCCCACTGGGCACCATCTGTCACCCTGAACTCTCCCCCAGCCCCCCACCCCTAGGACCTGTGGCTCCAGGGGTCCTGCTCCTTGGCAACCTCGGTGGCCCCAGAGGCTCCCCTCTACCAGCAGCTGGGGATCCAGGCAGCTCCTCCTTGCTCTGGAGGAATGGAAGGGAGGGAAAACATTTCTGCCCACTAATAGAAAACATCCCAACTTCCCGAGGCCTGGAGCAGAGGGGGAGAGAGAGAGGGAGGCCACGTCAGGGAAAGGATCAAAGCCGAAGGAAGGGGTCCCATCTGGTCTGCAGAGCGGCCCTGGCTCTAGGATCACAGTGGGATGTCTGAGCTTCTCACCACTGACCCGGGACAGAAGGAAAGGAGGAGGAAGTGAAGCCTGGAGCCCCAGTGATGAGTGGCCCACGGAGCCTGCCCCGACTGCTTCCCGCTGCACGCGCTGCACTCAAACAAGCTCAGGGATTTCTGTCTCAGGCTGTGGAGATCCAGAGCTCCCTGGCTAGTGTTTTGATGCAGAGGTCCTTAGCAAGGTGTTGTGTTCAGAAAAATAACTTAGCACAGACAGGCCAGAAGGGTGCTTTTCTTCCTGTCCTTCTGAGGTGAAATGAGAAATGAGAGAGAGAGAGAGAGAGAGAGAGAGAGAGAGAGAGAGAGAGAGAGAGAGAGAGAGGATGAATAATAATGTATAAATATCAGATTGAAGAATTAGGGACACCAGCACTAATGCTTTATAAAGTAGGTATAAGTTTATTTCTTTTTCATTTAAAGTCTGAATAGGTTAGCTGGTCCAAGGATGGCCTCACAATTTCAAGGGACAAGAGACTCCCAAACCACATACCATTCTATTTATTTATTTATTTATTTATTTATTTATTTATTTATGGTACTGGGGATTGAACCCAGGGTAATTCTACCTCTGGGCTACACCCCTAGCCCTATTTCTTTCTTTTTTTTTTAACTTAAAAACAGAGTCTCACTAAGTTGCTAAGGGTCTCGATAAATTGCTGAGGCTGTCCTTGAACTTGTGATCCTTCTGTCTCAGCCTCCCAAGTACTGGGATTACAAGCGTGCGCCACCATGCCCGGCTCTGCCTGTGTCTTCTGCCTCATGGCTCAAGTGTGGCTGAACCAGTTCAAGCCACCGCATCCAGGCTCTAGCCAGCAGTGAGAGGAAAGGAGAAACAGCCTGCCTTCTGTCTTTTCAAGGAAAATTCCTAAAAGTCCTACATCCCCCGCCCATCTGCATCTGTTGTAGAGAATAATTAGTGCCACTGAGTCTTTGTTCCTGGTAAACTTCATCTTTGTGTCTGAGTCCTGACTTTCCTCCAAAAGTGTGGATGAGCTAAAATAGTTTGGAGTCCTTTGGGGCAAAGTTAAGCACCTTGGGAATCAGTGGTCAACCAGGACAGTGGTTACACTCCCCAAATCCACAGACTGCTTCCCTCTTCCTTCAGAAAGAACAGATGTGGTGAGATGACCTTTCCATCCTAGACAACTGGGAGATAAATTAAAAGTGGCCCAGAAGCCAGCTTGAACCCAGGAGGAAGAACACAGAAGCTCAGGAACACAAGGTGTTTCACGCCAGCTCTGTAGGATTCCATTTTAGTGCCCAATTACAAGTTTTTATCACAGAAGACAGCCACAGTCTATACCCGCAGTAGGCTGATTGCTGACCCCTTTAATATGCTGGGTCTTTGCTTAGAATGACTCTCCCTGTTTCTGGCTTTTTTTCTTTCCTATCGGACAACTCTAGTTCCTGATCAACTTGTAACAACTCTCTACCTCAGTTATCAAATACATTTTTGGTCTTGTTGCAAGTGAAATAAGCTTTGATTTTATAAAACAGTGGTCTCTTAAAACAACAACAACAACAACAACAACAAAAACTCAGCCAGGCATTGTGGTACACACTTGCTAGCCCAGTACTTAGAGAATCTCAGGCATGAGGACAGCCTCAGCAATGTAGTGAGACTCTCAGCAACCTAGTCAAACCCTGTTTCAAAACAAACAAAAATAAAATCAGGCAGGGGTTGGAGCTTGGTGGTAGAATGCCCCTGAGTTTAATCCCCAAGTACCAAAACAAGTCTCAGAATGAAGAGCCATGGGTAGAATTTGTAGAGAATTTGGTGGACCACCTTTTACAATTCAGAGAAATAAGGTTTAAAATGGGGCCAATGTAAGAGAATGAAATGCAGTCTCAGACATGAATGCCACTCACTCTAAAGGTCTTCAGACTGTGAAGACATTTGGGCTGAGTTCTCAAATGCTGAAGACCTGTGCCACATCCCGTACCCTTGGCAGAGTGCTGTGCCACCCTTAGGGAGAGAGAGCCACTAAGTTACCACATAGGATACTAAGTTACACTTTATGATACTGAGATACTACTTAGGATACTAAGTTACTGCTTAAGATGCGAAGTTACACTTTAGGATATTGAATTACCACTTAGGGTACAAAGTTATGCTTTAGGGTACTAAGTTACTACTTAGGATACCAAGTTACACTTTAGGACACCAAGTTATCACTTAGGATATTAAGTTACACTTTAGGATATTAAGCTGTTACTTAGGATATGAAGTTACACTTTAGGATATTAAGTTACTACTTAGGATACTAAGTTACACCTCAGGATATTAAGCTACCATGTAGGATACTAAGTTATACTTTAGAGTACTAAGTTATCACTTAGGATATGAAGTTACACTTTAGGATATTAAGTGACCACTTAGGATACTAAGTTATACTTTAGGGTATTAAGTTACTAGTTAGGATATGAAGTTACACTTTTTTTTTTTTTTTTTTTGCGGTACTGGGGATTGAACTCAGGGGCATTCTACCTCCGAGCTATACCCCCAGCCCTATTTTTTATTCTTTATTTTGAAACAGGGTCTCACTAAGTTGTGGAGTGCTTCACTAGGTAGCTGAGATCCTCCAGTCTGAGCCTCCCAAATGCTGGGATTATAAGCATGGGCCACCATGCCCCGCTGAAGTTACACTTTAGGATAGTAAATTACTGCTTAAGATACAAAGTTACACTTTAGGACAAGAAGTTACCATGTAGGATACAGTTACTAATTAGGATATTAAGTTACACTTTAGGATACTGTGTTACTACTTAGGATACTACTAAGTTACCACCGAGGATTGTTCCTGGTGTCCTGCAAGGATGTGGAGAGGTCTAAAAGCTCCTTGTAAATCCAAGGGCCCCTCCAGACACTACTATTATTCTTTTTGTTTCCAACTATCTGCACAGACGTGCACAGATGACCTTGCGGGTACCATAAGGACAGGAACCGCTGGCCAGGACTAGTCCCTCCAAATGCATCTGTGTGGACAGAGTTCTGCCACAATTCCTGGGCCTGTGAGCTCCTGCTTTGCATCGGGGTGGGGGCCCAGCAGGTGCTTAGAACTAGAGAAGGACTTTGGGGTTCTCTTTCTTCCGTGGTTGCAGGTCCATGCTCTGAAAGATGGGGTGCATGGAGAACCCCAGCCATGCTGCCAGGAGTTTCTTCAACAGCACTGGAGCAGCCCGGGATCAAAGCTGCCTTTTGGTCATGGAGGGAAATCATTCTCGTGGGAAAAGGGCAAGGGGCTCCTGTGTCTGGGACCACCAGAGCTCTCTCCTACGGGAATGTCTCTTCCCTCTTCTCCCCTAAGCAGAAGGGACTTTGAGCAGGAATCAAGCAGAAGAGGCACATTCCAGACACAACAGGGCATCCTCAACCCCAGCCATTTGCTGACAAATGTGGTGATCCCTGGGAACCCTCTTTTCTTTGGCCTTTGCGCCCCTCCTGATAAACCAGCAGAGGCCAGACTCAGCCAGGAGGAAAGGAGCCTGAGTTGCTGCTGCCCTTCCAGATGAACTTAAAAGGAAAACTCTCTGAAACCTGATTCCCTTTGCCTGCAGAGCTGGAAGCCCCCTCTGTGCCTGGCAGGTCTCCCTGGATGCAGACACATGCTGGGGGAGGAGGCTGACCTCCGGGGCTTTGAAGGAGGCCCCCTCTACACTGGCGCTCCAGCAGGCGCACTTGGAAAACAAGCAGAGAGGAAGAGGGGTTCGGGAAACCCTTTCAAATTCTCCTTCCAGATGCGGGGATCCAGGCGGCTCAGGAGGGCACTCGGAGAATGCAAAAGAACCTTCACCGCACCAGTTAAGTCCTCCTTAAGGACCTCATGCTAATCACTTAAGCCAGTCCAACACCGCTACAAAATCAAGGAATTACCCAAAGCCCTCTGTGCAGCTTTTCTCAGCAGAGCCCCCGGTTGGTCTCCTCCTTCTCCTCCTCCCTCTCCCTCACCTCCCCACATCATGTGAAACTGCTCAGGCAACAGTTAATAAATCTTAAGGCCCTGGGATGGATTTCATCTACTCTGTGGGGGAAAAAAAGAAAGAAAAAAAAATAATAACCACATAGATCTGCAGAAGCAAGAAAGGCCCAGGAATCTGAGTGCAATCAGCTGGCCAATCAGACAGCTGCAATCACAGCAGCCAAAAGGCCAGAGTGGGGGCAGGGCGTGGGGACACCTCTTTCTCTGGAGAACTTTCCAGGTGTCTATTCTGCAATAACTGCAGAGCACCTGCCTCGTGCTAAGCTCTGATCTAGGTACGCAAGGTGTGCCAGGTCCTGCCCTGCAGCCATTCAGGGGCACACAAGGCATGCATTTGTAATAAAGTAGCCCAGTTTAAGCTGTGCAGGGTGGTGCATGCCTGTAATCCCAGTACTTGGGAGGCTGGGGCAGGAGGATGGCAGATTCAAGGCCAGCCTGTGCAAACATGATTGTCAGAGGCAGGAGTCTGCCTCTACCCCTGAAGACTAGGAGTTTTCTTTCCCCTTACTGTGGTCTGCAAGATGCTGAAAATAGTTCTGCCCATGATTCCTGGCCCTGGTTTTCTGACTTCAGAGAGAACCTGTGTCTTGTCCTTTAATGAACCAGTAACATGGCTATGAGGATTCTTTCAGACAGCTGTAAAAACCAAAGGCAAAGTTGGGCATGGGGGTGCACATCCTGTAGTCCTAGCATTTGGGAGGCTGAGACAGGAGGATCCCAGGTTCGAGGCCAGCCTCATCAACATAGAAGGGGCTCTCAGCAACCTAGTAAGATTTTCTTTCAAACAGAAAAGGGGGGAAGGGTAGGGGTATAGCTTAGAGGTAGAATGCCTATGGGTTTAATCCCCAGTACCAAAACCAAAAACAAAGCAATAACAAAAATTGAAATAAAATAATCAAAAAATAAAAAAGACGAATGCAAACCACTGAGCAGGAGTGCGAGGAGTCCCTCCACTTCTGCCTTGGTAGTTCAGGAACCTCACGCATCTGGTCTTCCCTGGCGTGTTACTACCATTTCAAGCGTGTTTGTGAGCTAGGATTTTTTTCCCTTTTACATCTGCCTTCCAGTTAGTATATCCATTTGCAGAGCTCCACAAGGAAGGAATTAAGCAGACAGGAAATCACCCGCATATGAGGATAAAAAGGTCTGACTGGCAGGGAGTGTTTGAAACAGGAGAAGGAATGCCTTGAACTCCCCCCAAAGACAAGAAACAGCAAGGAGGCTCATAGGATTGCAAAGGGGGCAGAGGGTGACAAGCCAGCCTGAGACTTCCCTCTGTGTGGGACTTCCTCTGGACTTCCAGAACTGGCCCTGGGCAGTTTGGAGGCTAAGGGAGAACCCTTAAAACCAGTGGTAATCCCAGTACTTGGGAGGCTGAGATAGGAGGATCGCAGGCTCGAGGCCAGCCTCAGCAACTTAGGAAGACCCTCAACATCTTAATGGGACCCTGTTTCAAAATTAAAAGGGTTGGTGGTATAACTCAGAGGCAGAATGCCCCTGGGTTCAATCCCTAGTAACACACACACACACACACACACACACACACACACACACAAAACAAATGAACAACAACAACAACAACAAAAAAAAACAGTGGTAAGACTCTTAGTTTCTGCTATACCTGAGTAAAGGCATGGCTATTAGACTTTTTTTTGTCAAGCACATTTCAAACCAAGAACCTAGAAAAGGGTAGAAAAGCACTCCAAAGCCCACCCAAGCTGGGTGTCATGGCATACACACTCGTTATCTCAGTACTTGGGAGGCCGAGACAGGAGGATTGCAGGTTCAAGGCCAGCCTCAGCAACTTAGCAAGCTCCTCAGGAAGTTTGTGAGATTTTGTTTCAAAATAATAAAAGGGGTGTGTGTGTGTGCTGAGGAGTTAGCTGGGTAGAAGAATGCCCTGGGTTGGATTCCTGGTCCCCAAAATAAATAAATAAATAAATAAATAAATAAATAAATAAAATAAAAAAGATGCAGTCCACCCAGTAGTGGTCCACATTCTCCCAGGAGATTTCAGCTCAGGAGGCAGCTGAGCTGCCATCACAATGTGAGTCCCCAGCACAGTAGGAAGACAGTGAGGAAATCAGGCCCCAGCGCCCGCCCGGCGATCACTCTTATCAAGCTGTTCCTCTGTAGGATGCAATAAAACAGGCGTGATCATCTTGAGGCAAAATGTTGCAGAAACAGCTGTACTAATGAAAAAAAAAAAAGCATGCTAACAAGATCAGAGACCATGTTAAAAGAAAAAAAATAAAATAAAATAAGAAGGAGGAGGAGAGGGAAACAAGAAACACCCACCCCATTTCCTCCTGAAGTTCCCTCCCTTTAAATCTGGTTTCTCTACGGCGGCGGCGTCTCTCTCCTCTCGCTGTGGCTTAGCGCGTTCTCTTCAAGGCTGACTGGTTTCCGATTTCCATGGCTCCGGGCATAAGTTGGTCATGCCAACCCGGCCAGAAGCCAGACTGTGGATCGGATGGGGAGGTTCCACACCAAAGCGACGGAGATCAGGGCTAGGAACATGGAGAAGCTGAGCTCACCCCTGGGTCTGAGCGCCCTCTCTCCACCCACCTTGGCTGGGACTGTCCCTCCTGCATACCGGGACAGAAGGACAGAAGAAGGCGGCCGAGACACGGGTGCTTCAGCCTGCCTGCAGAGCTGGGTCATGGGCTGTTGGCATGAAGGATGGCCCTCAGCCTAGCGCCCTGCTGCTAGGTACGGAAATACCATCACGGCTCGGGGACAGACAGATGGCCAGCCAAGATGGTGTCTCTCCTCCCTCCATCCCGCCGAACTCTGTTATCCTCACACTTAGCAACCACGGGCCGTTTCCTACGTGACCGCACGCTGGAGAAAAATGACACATATTTGATATTTAACCCAAGGAGCAAAATAAAAGGGGTGACTTATCAACCTTTCGGAAGAATGGTCCTGCTAGAAATAGAAACTTGGTTTTAAATACAGAGTTGCAGCTGGGACGTCCTCATCATATAATTACTTAACTGGAGACATTTGGAAATGGGCGCCCGGCGTCAGCACAATCTCCCTCCCCCCACCAACCCCCAACCCCAACCCAGGGAGACGCAGAATGCACAGAGAGAACTGTCTCACAACGCTCCGTGATGACCGTGCCTATAAATAAGTAAGCATCTATTTACGTATGCGCATATTCAGATGCAATATTAAAGGCATGCGTGTATATTTCCATAACTTCAGCCTCCTCCCTCTAATGAACAAACAAACAAACAAACAAAATTTCTATTTTACCCAGTACGGTAGGATGACTAGTAATTAAACCGAAATCACTTAAACATTTATTGCTCCATATTAGACAAGTGTTTTCACAATGAAGTGGGTTCTCTTTATTTAAAATGCAAAGTTATAATGGAAAATTACCCTGATCACTTAAGCCCCAGTACTACAGAGGCAAAATAACACTCCTCCCCCCCCCTTCCCGCATCCATCGGTCTAATTTAATGAGCTGGGATAAAACACTGTAGATAATTATGGATTAGATCTTGGCAAATGTCTATGCTCTGTGTTTCCAATAAATTAATTCTGAGAGAGAGAGAGAGAGAGAGAGAGAGAGAGAGAGAGAGAGAGAGAGAGAGAGAGAGAGATTAAAGAGAGAGATAGGGGTAGGGGACACACTCTGTCCATCATACAGGAGAGGGGTCCAAAGTCCACAGCCAGGATACTTAGGTTAGAATCCCAGGCCTTGCACCTTTTACTTTGCCCCTCTCCTGCCCCTTCTTGGGTAAGTAGCTGACCTTCTCTGTGCCTTTCCACCCTCATCTTTGGAAGGGTTAAAGCCAACGCCACCCAACGGGGCTGTTACCAGGACTTTACCACTTAATCATTGAAGGGACCAGACGTTATCATACACTTCATTTCCAGTTTTCTGTCTTATAACATGAGGATAGCCATCAGTCCTTCTTGATAGGTTATAGTGACAATGGAATATGCATGCATCAGAATGAGCGCCCCTGTATCTGATAAGCACTCAAACACTTGTTGGCTACTATGAATCTTCATGGCCTCATTCTATATAAGGACATGAGATTAGAATAGATTTCTTAAAAGCCTGTTCTCTCTCCCTCTCTCTTTTGTACTGGGGATTGAACCCAGGGACATTCTACCTCCAACCTACACCCCAGTCCTTTCTACTTTTCATTTTGAAACAGGGTCTTACTAAGTTGCTGACGCTGGCTTTGAACTTGTGATCCTCCAAATAATGGGATGAAAAGCATATATGTGCCACCATGCCTGGCTCCTCTCTCTCTCTCTCTCTCTCTCTCTCTCTCTCTCTCTCTCTCTCTCCTCTCTCTCTCTCTCTCTCTCTCTCTTTCTCTCTCCCCCCCCTTCCAAATGTTAATATACATTCAGATTCATAAATATATTTACTTTAGTGGTAATCAATAACAAAGATTGAGAATATTTGAATGGATATGCATGTATAGCCAACATTTCTTTGCAGAGGTTGAAAGTTCAGAAATTACCTTAAAAGTCCCCAAACTTTCTATTACAATGTTATCACAAGGTGTATTAATTTTACCAAGTGTCAGCACCTGAGGCATAAACATTTCACAAAGAACATGGAAAAGAAAGGAACTCACATGCTATTTCACATGTGTCATAAACAAGTCTGAACATTTTTTAAAATTGTGCAGTTCTTTCTGCAATCTATAATATGCTTAGATTGCATTTATATGCAATGACTCTTGACTTAAAGAAAAAAAAAATCAAAATGGAAACCTCCAACCATGTAGAACTAAAGGACAAAAGTACTGTGGGATTCAGCCAAACTGACATTGAAAGGCAAATATATAGCCTTAGATATGTGGATTAGAAAACCATAAAAGAACTAATGATGTTTAATTTCAAAAACTAGAGGAAAGATGAAATAAGTAGAATACCAGGATCTAATGACATTTGTAAAGGGTTTTTGCTAATGAAATTCAGAGTATATTTTTCTAGAGAGGGCCAGCAATAGTCTGCACTCCTGAGGAACACAGCTTGAAGCCATTAGACTCAGGAGGGAGATATTTAAACCAGGTAACACCTGCTGGGCCTGGACTCTGAGGAGCAGAGACACGCAGTGGCCCCAGAGCCGGAGGGGTCCCTGCCTGATGGATATCTTGGGCTTTGAACTTTGAGGTTATGTGGCAGGTGGTGGTCCCTGGCGAGGGTCTGGGCGGACACTGAGATGTGGAATTCAGGACATAGCTATGTCAATATTATCGCAACTGCTACTGCCTTTCCAGGTCAACTGAGCTGAATGTTAGTGCTGAAACTAGATAGTCTCTATGACTCCTTCTATGTCTTTATAAAATTCAGAAGTTTCCAAATTGTGTGGAGGTGAGGTGGAGTTGAGACGGACCTGAAAACCAGAGAAAAGAAGGAAGAACCGCAGCGTTCTCCTCCCAGCCCTTCCTCTCTCAAGCCCAGACAACATATACACACGGCCACACAGTCAAGTATGCACACACACAATACATGTGAATACACAATAGGTACGCATGCATATACAAACACATGGATACAAAATTCAACAAGCATTACACACAACACACATGTATATATACACAGATACACATACACAAAGCTTACACATACAACACACTCTTATATGCCTACATATATACACAACACACATGCATGTATACACAGATACACGTGCACAGAACTCACATGTGCATACATATACTAGACTCATACACATCCATACATAAACACAACACACATGTATATATGCACAGACACATGTACACAAAGCTCACATGTGCATGCATATAATGCACTCTCACATGCTTACACATGCACACAACACACATTCAATACCCCTACACACAATGCACACAATAGAACACACACTCACATGCATGCACATACATATTCACTCTGGCTCTGTTAGGCATCCTAACACATACACACACATAAGCAGCAAAGCATTTCAACTCAACTTTTCTTTTTTTTTTTTTTTTTTGCGGTACTGGGGATTGAACTCAGGGGCATTCTACCTCTGACCTATACCCCCAGCACTATTTTTTATTCTTTATTTTTGAAACCGAGTCTCACTGAGTTGCAGAGTGCCTTACTAGGTAGCTGAGGCTGGCCACGAACCCGGATCCTCTGGTCTCAGCCTCCCGAATGCTGGGATTACAAGCATGCACCACCATACCCGGCTTCAACTCAACTTTTCAAAACACGACTGTTTTGTGTTTTCCTGCCCTGGACTCCAAGGCTCTTTCCTTAGTAAGTTCTGTGAGCTCTAGCAGGGTGGAGGGTCTGAACACAGCCACTGGGCAGGTTTCCAAGATCCCAGACCACTTGGCAAGAGGAACAGGGGCTTGGGCCACGGTAGCTCCTTGAAGAACAAAGATAATTTCAGAGCCGACAGGGAAAACGTCAGTCCCCCCTTCTGCAGGAAACTGGAGAGACGGGACCCCAGGACAGCTGCGTATGCACAGTGGATATGCAGAGAGTGGGGAGGGGTGTCCACAGGTGGCACCTTCCCACTGCGCGAACGCAGAGCCCCCCTCCAGGTGTCAGGGAGACAGGTGCACCAGGGAGGTGCAGAAAAGCCGCTGCTGAGAGGGTTACAGTCTTTTCTTTTTAATCCTTCAAGAAAATCAGAGGCAGTGCCGGAGGGCTTTGGCTTAGAACCTTGACATGTGAGAATTATATGGTCTATCACTTCTGAGAAAACCACGGTGGCTCACAGCAGAGAGAGAGAGAGAAAGAGAGGGAGAGAGAATGGGATTCAAGGAAGAACTATTGGCAAGTTGGAGACCGAAGGCAGAAAACGGATGCGGCTCTTAATATTAATCTTTCTAGCGGATGGTCTTGGGGCTGGGTGAAGAAGCAGCTTTGATAATAGCAGAAAAAGAATAGCAGAGGATAAAGCAGACAGACCCCCAAAGACATTGCCTTGCTCTGCCTTCCAAAAAGCAGACACATGGTCAGGGGAGGGGTGCAAATGCCTTAGGATATTACAGGGACACCTTTGTTTTGTTGCTTTTTTTTGATGGTGGTACTGGGGGTTGAACCCAGGGATAGTCTATCTCTGAGCTATACCCCTAGCCCTATTTTATTCTTTTATTTGGAAATGGTCTCACTAAATTGCGGAGGGTATGGCTAAGTTGCTGAGGCTCAAATCTGATACCCTCCTGTCTCAGCCTCCCAAGTACTGAGATTACAGGTGTGCACCACCATGCCCCTCTTCAATGGACACCTTAAACACTCTTTCACGAGTGCCCTTGTGACTCAGAGCATCACTCAGCTACATCATGAGAACCGGGAACCTTTTACTGGTGCATCCCATGAGAGACGTTTCCAAGTACGCAGCATAATCATGGGGCTCCATAAAACATCAAGAGGGGAAGCTTCTGAGCTAGACCCCTGCATCTGAGAGCGTCACACTGGTGTCCCGAAGGAAAAAATATGCTATGACTCTCTGATGCCTAATATCGAATGAAAGTGGGGACTCTGGTGCCTATGGATACGTGCGTGTTACTGAAAGTTCAAAGATTGCAGTGCAAAGATGGACTGAACTCATGATAGTGAGTGATAGGTGGGTAGAGACGGAGGGAGGGAGGGAGGGAGCTAGGTTGGCGAAGGAAGGAGGAGACAGCAAAGTGGGGCAAAAGAGACAGAGGGACCCCTCTGGGAGGGTGCAGAAGCAGATTTCAGCTTTATCAGGACTGTTTGCTTCTTTCCATCTATGCATACCTGAAGCCATGTGTGGTGGCACGCACCTGTAATCCCAGCACTTGAGAACTTGAGAGAGGAGGAGGGCGGGGTTGAGACCAGCGTGGTAGTTTGGTGAGACCCTGTTTCAAAATAAAAAGGGCTGGGTGTGTAGCTCAGAGGCAAAATTAATGCCTCTGGGTTCAATCACCAGTTAGACACACACACACACACACACACACACACACACACACACACACAGCCCTGAAACAAACATGATGATATTTCAATATCAGTAATTTGTGATGGGGGTTAGCTATATCACTCTCTACAATATTTTCTCTCTCTCTCTCTCTCTCTCTCTCTCTCTCTCTCTCTCTCTCTCTCTCTCTCTCAATTGCCATATTTTTAGCTAGACCCTCAGCAACTTAGCGAGATTCTGTTTCAAATGAAATAAGCCGTGGTGCACACTTGTAATCCCAGTACCTGGGAGGCTGGGATTACAGGAAGACTACAGGCTTGCAGCCAGCCTTCGCAACTTAGTAAGGCCCCCTGTTTCAAAAATAAAATAATACAATAGGGCTGGGGGTGTAGCCCAGAGGTAGAATACCCCTGGGTTCCATCCCCAGTGCCACAAAAAATTGAAAGGTGAATGATATAGATAGATAGACAGACAGATAGGTAGATGATATATATATGTATATAGATAATACAGATAAATAGATAGACGATATAGATAGAGAAATAGATGATATAGATAGATGATATAGATTAATAGATGATATAGATATATAGATAGATGAGATAGATAGATAGATAGATAGATAGATAGATAGATAGATAGATAGAAGCACTGCGGGTATAGCTCAGAGGTAGAACACCCCTGTGCTCAGTCTCTGGTACCAAAAAAGAAAACGCGGGTGTTATTTACAGGGGTTTCCTCAGCGGGGTTTCCGCATGTCATCTGCCCGAGTACCTGCTGTATGCATGTGTGCTTGGACAGCTGTCTCGAATGAGGTACCTCTTCCTGTGATTAGCGTGGAGCTCACAGAGGGCTTTCTTACAAAGCAGCGACGCCCCTTCCCCAGGGCTTCTTGGGACCTCTCTTTAGTGTGACAGTCTCTGCAGAACAAGAGGGGCCCCCGACTTGAGTCAGACAGACCCCGTCACCCTATAAGGAGAACAAGGAAACCCACAGGTACACAAACAGGACCCAGCGACCACGGACGCATCTCACAAATTTCCATCCAAGGTGACAGATCGCACCGCGACACCTCTAACCAGGACGCTCTTCACTCACTCTCTGGCACCGTGTATGGGAGGAACATTCTTTTTTCTTGTTAATGCCTACCCGCCCAGACATCTGGGGACCAGCTTAATGACCCCCACATGGTTCCTCCCTGGGGCTCAGCTCTGAGGCTTCCTGCCTCTCCAAGCTGCCTCCTTTACTTACAGAAACAGAAGGAGGCTGCTAAAACTGGGGACCCCCAGGCAGCCAGACTTTCACATACCACCCCATCAGGGACATTTATCTGTAGGCAAGTATGTCACACTCTCTCCCTGTCCTGTTCAGAGGAATAATAATAATAATAATAATAATAATAATAATAATAATAAAAACAACAACATAAACTATAGGACTCTATAGATCCAAGTTTGGGAAAGCACAACTGTGTTCAACTTCTTCCTCAAGATCTGATATTTTCGCAAATCAATGAAAGTTATCCTCGGGTCTCCTGGCTACCTCTTCTGCACGCATTCATCTTTATACAAACAGCCGGAGGCTTTGCCATCGTAGGTCTGCAGAGGATTAATCTTTAGCCTTCCCAACTGTGATTCTTTCTTCCCAACTCCCTGACACAGTTTACTGAGATCAGAGTACTAAAAAAAAATGTGTGTGTTGTTTTTAAATTTTTAAACAGGAAAAAAGAAAAAACAGAACAAAACATGCCCCACTATGCTATTACTAGAGTTTTCACCTCTGAAGCAATCCCCCAGTTCAAACATATCGGGGTTTTCAAGAGTGAAATACTGCCAGAGACCCGGAGACATGCTTTGCAAATCCTCCGGTTATGGAAACCTTGCAGGGGCAATGCTAGACCTGCCACTCAGGGGGGCTGCTCCTTCCCCTGAAAAGTCCCAGCCTCTGGCAGAAATCCCTGAATCAAGAAAATAGCAGCGTGGTTCCCATGGAAACAGGGCAGGGAGACCTCAGACCCACAGGGAGAGCCCGGGACAAACTGGCAGCCATTCTGGGCTCCCGAGATGGAGATACACAGAGGGGACTTTGGGGGAGGCGCGCCCCAGCGACCCTGGCTGCTGTGTATTTGGGATGGAATAGCTGGGTGTGTAGCTCAGAGATAGAATGCCCCTGGTTTCAATCTCCTGCAACACACACACACACACACACACACACACACACACACACACTAAAATAAATAAAAAGGGCTGGCAGTGTAGTTTGGAGATAGAAATGTATAGGTTCCCAGAAAGCTTCAGCAGTATAATGAGACCCTCAGCAACTTAGCAAGACCCTATTGAAAAAAAAAAAAAAAAAGAAGAAGAAATAAAAACGGTTGGGGAGATGTCTGTAGAACACCTCTGAGTTCAATCACAAGTGCCAAAAATAAATAAATAAATAAATAAATAAATAAATAAATAAATAAATAAATAAATAAAATAAAAAGAACATAGTCCTTCCAAGAGCTTTCCAAAATTAAGCAAGTTCAGTGCAAATCAATCAATCAATCAATCAATCAAGGGAGCAGCAAGCTAGGCTGTGCCTGATTAAAATACAATTAATTCCTGAGTGCTCTTCTACTGTGCTGTTGAGAAAGGAGAGGAGAACAAAAGTATCATGGAGCAAAAAGATTTTGGAGCCACAGACCACCTGGTGCCCTGCCAGCTTCCCTCCCTGTGCGCCACGCTCCGCGGATGCCAGGGGTAGCTAAAGGAGGCCCAAAGGCAAAGGCTGCTCCTGCCTCAGTGTCCCCTTCCTTGAAAGTGACTAAGTGTCCCAGGATGGATGGGCTTCAAGGGAGCTGTCTCCAAGCACGCATGCTTCCTTTCCCTGGGGCTGCTGCCAGCGCAGGCCGCCCTCTTAGTCTAGATTCCGCCTGGCCCGGGGCTGCCCCACCGCCCCCCTGGGCTGGGAGGGAGGGAGGGACGGAGAGCTCAGGGCCCTCTGGGAACCAGGGCGACTTTGTGAATCTGTACTTGCAAATAAATGTGGACCAGACAGGCGTGTGCGTCTACCACGGCTGAGAAGTGGTTGTCTTTCTACACAGGACAGGGCATTTCTTTCTTTTTTAAAAAAATATTTTTGTATTGGTGCATTGTAATCGTACATCTATGTGAGGTACAAGCTGGTAGAGGCACACGTGCACACGTCTCTCATTTAAAATCCTTCCCCAATTTCTGCCTTATTCCCTCCCCCATCTGGGGCATTGCTGAGAAAATGCATGTGTGATCTGCTTTTGTTTTGTTTTGTTTAGAAACTACCTCAATGTAACCAAAGGCTGTTTGGCTGTTTGTGGGTAGGGATTTTTGTCAAAGCAGCTAGTGGCCTTTTTTTTTTTTTTTTTTTCTGAACTTATTCTGTCCCCTGCCTTCCTCTTCCCTCCTTTCCTAAACTTTCCTTTGATTTTTCTGTCCTCCTTCTTCCTGTCTTCACCCCGGGAGAGGCTCCATTGCTCTGGAAATCCCTGCCGTCCCCAGCCAGCAGCTTTGACAGCACATGTGAGCTAGCCAAGCACTCCGGGACGCCTCTTGCAAGGGAATCACATTTTTCCCCTCCACCGTGGGTCACACGCTGGTCCGTGATCTGTCCACACTCTGTGACTGTGGCTTACTGGCAAAGCCCACAGATTCTATCTGGAGCCTGGGGAGGCGACAGAGGGAACATGTATCAGCGAAGTCATCCCACACGCTTTGGTGCGGGGAAGCCAGCATCGTCGAGGTAAAGACTCGCCTCTTGCTATATTGATTTTTATATTAACAATAAAAGACAGCCAGCCTTCCAACACGCGGAGCCGTAAAGAGAAAATGAACAACCCCCACCGCCTTTCTGGCCCGCAATTTGTGAATATTCCCCAGCTAAGATTCCTGCGCTGTCACGCCTGGCAATCTCCCCCCTTTGGGCTGGAGGCTCCCCGTTCTGCGGACAGTGGCTGGAAGCCAATCCTTGGCTGGTGGACCTGACATTTTGTCTTCTTAGGAAACGGAGCTGCTTCTAACTGATAGTCTTCTTGGCTCTCGTGGTCCATTTTCTTTGCATGAAGCCAGGACCTCTTTGAAATACTTCTCCTAGAATTGGCGCATAAATTCTGCAATTTGTTTGAAGTTCTCTTCTGGGAGGCTTGGGATGGTTCCCTCAAAAAGACGGATGCTAGCTGGTTTGCTTGTTTGTTTAATGGAGTTTCTTCCTCCTAACCCCCCCCCTACACACACACACACACACACACACACACACACACACACACACACACACTAGAGCAGGAGGCTTGCAGAAGCAGGACCCCGCCTGCCTCCTGTAGGGGTTACATCTGCCATCCTAGAGTAGGCAGGCACTTGCAAATGGATGTAGAATACACCTGGGCTCTGCTTCTTTTTACATGATAATATTGTGTACTTAACCTTCCTCCTCCTGCTTATCGTTTCAATTGATAACTCTGCTTCTCTAGGTGCACAGCATCATGGGAAAACAGTGTTTGTGAAAGTCAAGAACTCTTCAAGAAGCCAGGGTGTGGCGGCCTGGCTCACGCCTGTAATCCCAGTACTTGGGAGGCTGAGACAGGAAGATCCTAGGTTCGAAGCCAGCCTCAGCAACTTAACAAGACTTCGGCAACTTAGTGAGACCCTGCTTCCAAATGACAACAACAAAAAATAAGAGAGGAAAATAAAAAAAGAGTTGAGGATGTAGCTTGGAGATTGAATGTCCATGAGTTCAATCTCCAGTAACAATAAAAAAAAAAGAAACTTAAAGAAAACAGAGGTGTTTGGGCCCTGATTATTATTTGATGGTTGCATATAATTGGTGCTCAAAATATTAAATAAAACATCACCCACTGGATGCTTCCAAAGGATTCATTCTTTCTCTCTCTCTCTTTTCTTTTCTCTTCTTTCTTTCTTTGTGTGATGCTAGAGATTGAACTCAGGGACATTCTACCTCCAACCTACACCCAAACGCTTTTGATGTTTTAATTTGGAAACAGGGTCTCACCAAGTTGCCGAGGCTGGCCTCAAACTTGTGATCCTCCAGTCTCAGCCTCCCAAGTACTGGGATTACAGGCATGTGCCACTGCCCCTGACTCCAAAGGATCTCTTGAGAGTTTTCTCGGTCCTGATTTCTTCTATTTGCTGATGTCTTTTAACTCTCCGGTGTTCCTGGCAGGAGGTCTCAGGAGTGATAAGTGAGGGAAAAGATGGGCTGGACTCATGCCCCTGGGAGCAGCCACATGTTGCTTTAAACTCTACAGCATCATCCTGATGGAGAATTTCCTTTTCTTACTCCATGAGTATTTGGAAAGGAGGTTGGCCCAGTTACTGCTTGCTGTGTTAGCAACCGTTCCCAATATTTTTGGCTTAAAATATTTACCCTGCGCATGCACCTGTAACGTAGGCAGGGCGGGGGCATCCTAGTCTGTCTCAGGTCTGTATAGCATTTGCATCCACAGTCCAGTGGATATTGATGGTGGCCTCTACTTTCTTGGAAACCTCTTTCATTGATGATGATGGTGATGATGATGGTGGTGGTGGTGGTGGTGATGCTGATGGTGATAATGGTGGACAATGATGGTGGTGGTGATGGTGGTGATGGTGATGGTAATGGTGATGATTATGATGGTGATGATGGTGATGGTGATGATGTATTGTCAGCCCAGGCAGAACCCAGGAGTCAAGCTTGGCCCAGCACACTTCCTAGAAATCCCGAATCCTGAGTGAGCAAGGACAGGAAAGACGCCGGCCTCAGCACCCCATCAGTGGCGCTCTGACAAAGTCCCTAGGCTGCTGGTAACTAGCCCCGTGGATGTGCCGGCCCACCAAGCTTTGGCTGTTCCTGGCTATTCTAGTTTCTTTCTTGCAAACCCTCCAGCAAGGCTGACTGCATCTTCTGTTGCTAACCACCACGGAGTCCCCCCCCTTCAAGGAGAATGACCCCAGGTCCTGCGCGGTTTGTGTTAAGGTCGCCATCAACCTAACCTGCCTCTCTCTTGCTTGGGCATCTTATCCTAACTCACAAAGGTGGGATTTTTGAGTTAACAGGGACTTTTAAGACCCACTCAACTCATTATTATTATTATTATTATTATTATTATTATTATTATTATTAGGATTAAACCCAGCGGTGTTCTATTCCCCAGCACCATTTTTTTTTTAATTTGGAAACAGGGTCTTGATAAGTTGCTGAGGGCCTTGCTGAGTTGCTGAGGCTGGCCATGAACCTGCGATCCTCCTGTCTCAGCCTCCCAGATACTGGGATGTCAGGTGTGTACCACCATGCCTGGCTCTAACTCTTGTTTCTTGAGAAGGGGATAGTTAAACTCAAGGGGAGAGGGTTTTGCTGTGTTCCCAGTGAGTAGGAGACTCACACGGGGCTGGAACCCACACCCTCTGACTCCCTGTCAAGTGCTCTTTCCTCTGGCCATCCTGCCTCTTGTAGAGGATCCAGAGCCTCTACCCCAGTTGCTTTGCTAGACATCACGGAAGCACCTTCACATTTTCCAGTGGCAAGGCTGCTTTGGCTCGCATGAAACTCATCTCTGGGCCATCACTCCCAGATCTATCGATAAAGCCCTGGTTAAGCATCTCCTGTCGATTAATTAAAGCCGAGACCCCAATGCAATACCGTTTTTTTTCTTTTATTATTATTTAAAGTTTAGCAAGAAACGGCGTGCAATTAGCTGGCACCAGACGCCACCTCGGCAGGGTTTCAATTGCGTTATGGGTGGAAGTTCCCTAACTCGATACGAAGCTATAATTAAGAACGTAATTAACTCTTGAAGTTGTTCAATGTCACCCACCCCGAGAGCATGTAATGACCCTCGTTGTTCTTCTAGAAAAGGCTTTGCTGAGTCAAATTATTCCTTGAGGGGAATGTGTGTTTTTATTTATCATTTAAGTACACAAAGTGATTTCTCATGCACATTTAGCCAAGACACGGGCTGTGTGTACAAAGCCAGTGAATCTAACTTTTCTTTTTCTTTTTTATTTGGAGAGAAGGGCGGTATTTGGGATCAAACTCAGGGATATTCTACCTCTAAGCTACACCCCAGCCCTTTTTCATTTATTTATTTTTTGTTGTTTTTGAAACAGGGTCTCGCTAGGTTAATGAGAGTCTCACTAAGTGGCTGAGGTTGGCCTTGAACCTGTGATCCTCCTGTCTCAGCCTCCCATGTACTGGTGTTGGTATTGTAGGAATGTGCCGTCATACCTGGCTGCAGCATAACTTTTCAAACACTGGCTTCCAGGGACTTGGGGAAACAGAAACTTAGAGTTGTCTCTCATGACCGATAAAGAGTCACTCTTGGTCCCAGGAAACAGAAGAGAAAGCTCAAAATTGGTCCCTGAGCCGTGTATTCACACCCAAATGCAGTTCATCAGTGGTTCCTCCAGATTTGTGTTCCTGACTCAGTTAGGGCTCTGTTCATGTCTACTTAATTTCTCACTGCCAAGCCTCAACCCAACACCCAACAGGCCCTCAAGAATCACTTCTTGCAGCTGGGCATGGTGGCGCATGCCTGTCTGTCATCCCAGGACTTGGGAGGCAGAGACAGGAGGATTGCAGATTTGAGGCCAGCCTCAGCAGCATAGTGAGACCCTCAGCAACCTAGCGAGACTCTGTTTCAAAACAAAATGGGGCTGTGGGGTGGGTGAAGCTTGGAGGTACAATGTCCCTGGGTTCAATCTCCAGTCTCTCTCTCTCTCTCTCTCTCTCTCTCTCTCTCTCTCTCTCTCTCTCTCTCTCTCCCTCTCTCTCTCTCTCTCTCTCTCTCCCCCTCCCTTCCTCTCTCTCTTTCTCTCCTCTCTCTCTCTCTCTCTTTCTTTTTCTCTAACACACACACACACACACAGATGCACACAAAAGAAAATAAATGCTTTTTGTATAAATAAGCTCACAAAGGCATCACATCCTCATGTGTGGGAGGTATTTTTTATGCCTTGCCTGAGTTCACCTGATAAATGAATGGCAGAGTCAGAATTTCCCAGCTCCTGCCATCGCTAGATGCCCACTATGTTAGAACCCCAGTCCTCCTGGGAGAACATCTTTTGTAAAAATCCCAATGAGAATTATGCAAAGCAAGCGAGAAGGGACCTGCGGAGTCCATTTAAGCGTTCCGTCTATTGAGTCACAGGTGGGTCGATGTGACTCCTTTGCTGATTTTACTTCTTTGTGTTTTATCATCTTGTATTTACATGCTTCTGTTCTGGGCCCCTAAACACTCAATGAGCATTTCTGGCTTGAACAGATAAATCTGTTATCAGCTGAGCTGACTGCATGTCTGTCCTTACTTCTTTTTGATTATAGAGCCACAAGGCAACCCTGGCGGCTCCTGGCTTTGATACTGGAAGAAATCACTTAGGAAGGGAGAAAGTTTTGCTAGGAAACATAACTGAGTCCCAGCACCATACTTGATGCAGAGGTCGGGGGGAAAGAGGGGATTCCACTTGGGAGATAGGGAGGAAGACTTGGTTCTTAGCACCGGGAAGTCCTACCTAGGAATTCTAGGCATATCTGAAACAGATCTGGTTATTTAGCCAATGAAAGAAACAAAGCCTTCAATATTATGTAACTGCATTTGAAAATGCACATGGGTGAAAGCTATTCAAAAAAAAATTCAGGTTAAGCGGACGGATCGCCCAGCTTTTGTTTGGAGAGGTAGGTTCGCAGGTGCTAATTACATTGTTGGAAAATAGCTCATTAAATAACTGTCTAAATGCAAGTGAGTCACAGGGGTGCAGGAGTGGGACGTGTCACAGAAGGAGGACGGTGACCAAACCTGCTCTGCAGCTGTGCCCAAAATAATAACCCAACAAAGAAAGCGAACGCAGCTAACATGATGTAATGTGACAATAATTTTTTTTAAAAAGGGAGTAAAAATGAGCAAGGAGATGGCTGTCTGCAATCCCAGTACTTGGGGAGGCTGAGACAGGAGGATTGCAGGCTCGAGGTCAGCCTCAGCTACTTAGTGAGACCCTCAGCATCTTAGTGAGACTCTGTTTCAATAAATAAATAAATAAATAAATAAATAAATAAATAAATAAGAATGGCTGGGAATACCCTGGTGTTCTATCTCCTGCACCTAAAAAAGCAAGAACAAAAACAAACAAACAGAAAAACCATTTCACATAGCTTTGGATTCAGGGCTGAGGGTGAGGAAGAAACTGTTTGGGCCTCTGTCCAGCTCCTGGCATGGCCAGCAGTCCTTGGCTTGCAGTCCCCTCATGCCAGTCTCTGCCTGTGTCATCAACTGGACTCCTCTCCATGTGGACACCAAATCTAGAACCATCCTATCTCGGTATAATCTCATTTAAATTAATGAATTAGCTGGGTTTGGTGGCATATTCGTGTGATCCCAGTACTTGGGAGGCTGAGAGAGGAGAATCACAAGCTTGCAGCTGGCCCCAGCAACTTAGCGAAACCCTCAGCAACTTAGTGAGACCCTCAGCAACTTAGTGAGACCCTCAGGAACTTAGTGAGACCCTCTGGAACTTAGTGAGACCCTCAGGAACTTAGCGAGAACCTCAGCAACTTAGTGAGACCCTATTTCCACATAAAAAAAATAAGGCAGAAGGTATAGCTCAGAGGTAGAATGCCCCTGTGTTCAGTCCCTGACACCACAAAAAATTAATCAGTTAACTAACTAATCACATCTGCAAAGATTCGATTTACAAATATAGATGCATTCTGAGATTCTGATGAATGTCAGTTTAGAGAAAACACTGTTTACCCACAACACCATCAAATTCCCTCAACAGCAGATGGCGCCTAGTAGGACTGTCATCAAAAAATTGAGGAACTGAGGGAGCTTTTTTTTTTTTTCTTTTTTCTAACAACACAACTACAACTCTGAACAGCCTCCAAGAGAAGGTCATATAGTCGGCGTTCGCCGTGCCCTCACTGGTCAGAATCGATAGACAAAAGAGTCTTTACAAAGTTCAGAAATCACCTGTAAAGCAGGCGCTCAGATCCTCCATAGAGACAGAAACCAGGAACACGCGTCCCCCTCCCGGTTCTCACTCCGGATGTATTCTGGGCTGGAGCTCTACATGTGTGCGCGCGATTGAAGTTAACAGATTTCTCCACGGGGGAGATAAAGTCCTTTGATCTTTCTGACATGCTTATGGACTGGCCCAGCGAGCCGCCGAGAGCTACTAAAGAGATTCCAAGTTCAAGTGTCTCCTGGGGACCCCCCCACCCCCGGACAATTGCAGGATTCCCCCCATCCCTTCTCTCCAAGCTTTGAGTGATGGATTTAATCAACTTCTCGAGACAATCTGCAGCAGGCAGCGATAGCCTGCCTCCGATGATGACCATGACTATGGGCAGGTCTTTTTTTTCCTTGGCGGGGACTTAGAGATGCCCTTTAGGGGAAAATATAATAAAACAAATGAATCCCCACACGAGGGGCTATTTCTTAGCTCTCCTAGTTACAGCTCACTTGACCCCCATGCTGTTTTTTGCTATAATTCTGCCCACAGAGCCTGTGCTTTGAGATCAGCTTGAACATCAGGAACCGTCTACTGCCTCCTTCCTACCAGAATCCCTGTTTGAACAATTCTCCACGTCCTCTGCTGGCCCTGGGGCCACAACCAAACAGCCAAGTCCTAATTGGTATTACTTATGATGTCAAGAAACCTTTGTCTCTGCACAACTTTGGCAGAAGAAAATTTTTGCTTCTGTTCAGTCCAACTAATCCATAATCAACCCATCAGGAATATTCTTGGTTTGTTGGTAATGAAGGAAGAGGAGGGTTGGGCATGTTGGTGCACACCCGAGTAATCTCAGTACTTGGGAGATTGAGACAGGAGGACCGTAGGTTTGAGGCCAGCCTTGGGGACTTAGAGAGATTCTCAGCAACCTAGGGAGACCCTTTTCAGAATGAAAAGAGCTGAGAGTATAGCTTGGAGGTAGAATGCTCCTGGGTTCAATCCTTCGTACCACAACAGGAAGGAAGGAAGGGAGGGAGGGAATGGAGGGAGGGAGGGAGGGAAGGAAGGAAGGA
>PVLC010010113.1:0-51637 GCA_004027655.1 Graphiurus murinus | reverse complement strand
AGAGAGAATTTATCTCCCTTCCTAGAATTCCAGTGCTACTGCCAAAGGACATTAGTCGTTGTGCCCCAAAAATCTCTTGTTCATGCAGACAGAGAGCCCTCCTGTGTATATCTTTCTGCTCATACCATCCCCTTAGTAAAGATGCTTCAAAGGGTATAAGGGTATAGAGTAGCAGAGTAGCCAGTCCAAAGAGAATAGGAAGTTATTTCTGAAGGTTAATGCCTTCAACTAATATCTAGAATACGGCATTTTTATGGAAGAAACTTGAGTGAGGAAACAGGTCAGATAAAATTTCATGCTGAAAGAACACTCAAGGGAGGACTTGAGGATGCCCTTTCTGAAAAAGGGAACATTAACCAAGAAAGAAGATGAGTATACCAGAATATTGTAGATCTATCTGTAGATAGAGCCATGGTTTCTGATTGGAGTAGATCCCACCACATAGGTAAACAGGCTGGAGGAGGGAAGATTCCAGGAAGAGAATATCTTCAAAAGGGAGGGAGCCCATCCCTTAGCATAGATTGCTGTTCTCTTTATTTTATTAAGTGTGCATATCTTTTGAATTTACAGACTTCATTTCTCTGTGAAATCCTATCTTTCTCTTTCATTCTTTCTTGCACTTATAGTATTCAAGAAATTGTGGATAAGCCACAGAGTTTTAGAAATAGCAGAAAATGTGTGAAGAACTCATAGAGTCAGTACCACTGATCACATACAAAGTGATCTGTTTCCACAGGTTGTTGTAAGTTGATGGATAGGTATATAGCCTGAGAGCAAAACTGATGATCCAGAGCTGATGCCCTGTCTGTTGGGAGATGAAGCATCTCAGGTCTCAATTACCATACAAAGATGCAAACAGGGAAAAGTGAAATAAAAAGGAAATTATCTATGTTGATAGACATTTTGTGGTTAGGATTATTTGGAGATGAGAGTGAGGAGAAGAGATATCAAAAAGGGAACTACTTACCTGTCTCCAAATAAGACAGATTCTCCTTTGGCCTTTTGTCTCATTTTGCAGCTGACTGTCTGCTCCCTCCAGAGCCTCTAGGAGAAAATTGTAAAGGGTGACATAGTAGATTGACTCTGACTTTTGTCCAGAGAAGACAAGTTACTTAACTACAAGCAGGACAGCTGGCAAAGACACCGGGTAGATTTTTCTTTGGTGCTAGTGGTTTCAGGCTTTCCAGGCATTGTTTATTGGCATATTTCTAGGTTACTGGCCAAGATGCTAGTTAGACTGAAACAGCAGAGTTGCAAGTTGAGTTCTCCAGGAAGCAAACTCTAAGATGGCAATAAGCCTGCAGAGTGTTTGCTAGAAACTGTTATAGAGATCAACACCTTTTAAGAAAGGATTTGGGGAAGTGGGATTATGTAGAGAGAGAAGTGAACAGGGATGCAACATCAACAGACTCAGCTATCTGGCCACCCCCTGACAAGTGTGTCCTTGATCAATGTGAAGCCATTGTGAAAGGCTGTCAGCAGGAGGAAGGTAGCTTGCTGGCAGCCCTTCCAGCTATTTAGGCAGTTTCTTCCTTAAATGGGATCTAGGTGGTGTAATAATAAATTTGAGATGTTAGAACTTGATTAGGGAGGCAGCAGATGCATGGAGGAAAAAAGAGAAAACTATAAAATCTGTGACAATGGGCTAGAAGAGATGGATGGTTAAGACTAACTTTGTCAGAAAGAAAACATAGTATCATTTGGCTTTGCATAGTCCCAATATATCATATATTTCTTTTGCCTTTTATATTCAACCATTTGAAACTCAGAAGATTTGGTTCTAAGACCCAATGCATGCTTCCCACATTAAAAATAAAATTTTGAAATTATATATAACTGATATTTAAAAGTTGAAGCTGGAGATGAGTAAAAAAGAGAGTAGGTTTACTAAAATCACAAGATAATTATGAGCCAGGCATGGTGGCGCACGCTTGTAATCCCAGTACTTGGGAGGCTGAGACCGGAGGATCCAGGTTTTCAGCCAGTTTTAGCTACTTAGTGAGGCCCTCCGCAACTTAGTGAGACCCTGTTTTAAAATAAAGAATGAAACATAGGACTGGGGGTGTAGCTCAGAGGTGGAATGCCCTTGGGCTCAATCCCCAGTACTGCAAAACAATGTAATTATTAATGCTTTTTGATGTGATGATAGCATTACAATTTTGTTTGAGCAAGTACATTTTTCCTTAACTATACCTGATGACACATAGAAAACATGATATAATGTCTGAGATTTGGTTCAAAATAATCTGGATTTGGAAAGTAAATGAAATAAGGTTTTTCTGAGCTGATAATGATACATGGTGATCACTATACTTATCTTTTGACTTTTATATGAAAATTTTCATAATACAATATAAGGGAAGCCACAGGTCTTGACTGATTTAAGTTATTTTCAGTTCCCTTTTTATCACCAAATGAGACATCATGCTGAAAGGTACCATTTGGCAATAGAGAATGGAAAGCAATACTGGACCAATTTTTGCTTAATACAGTATTTTCTGGGATAGATGTGCTTGGTCTTCGCACAATGGGAACCAGCTGTTGCCTCATAGCACATGCATTGACAGACATTTGGATCTATATGTGTTTTGTCACAAAAAAAAAAGAAAAGAAAAATGTAATAGAACTTTGATTCTGCCAACCATAGTTGGCTCTTTATTCTTCCATGAGGAATTGGATCTAACATACATATCCAACTACCATAATGTACTTTTACACTGTTATGAAATACTTAGCTGTTTCACTCTGTATTGACGGTGATAGCCTGTATTGCTTACTTATATGATGGTGGTGAAGATGTCCCATCTAAAAAAGGGCTTTTATGTGAGAACACAAAATACAAATGAAAATGAAAATGAGCGTGCATGTGTATAATACAGAGAGAGGGAGAGAGGGAGAAAGGGAGAGAGGAAGAGAGGGAGAGAGGGAGAGACAGAGAGAGAGAGAGAGAGAGAGAGAAATATGGCCCTGGACCAGCATATGAGCTATAACAAGAATGCTGTACTAATGGAAGGTAAGCATTTAGGAAGACAGAGTAGGATGGAAAGGTGTTAAAAATGATGCAGTGATACATCCTGGCCTCACATTTCTATCAACTGAAGATTTTTTTGCTTTTTTTTTTTTTTTAAATCTTATCCTTGAGTCTCATTCAGAATCAAATGAATCAGAATCGCTGGGATGGGGCCAACTGTTAGTGTTTTTAAAAAATCTTCCCAGGTGACAATATTTGTAGCAGGTATTTAGAACACTGATGAAGCACAGGCTTCACAGCTTTATCTGAGATCAGACAGAAAGCTCTCCTTTGCCACTTTGCCTTCCTCTGCTCTCCTGCAGTTCCCCACTCCCAGGTCTGGTAAGAATCGTAAAAAAAGAAAAAGAAAGGAGTTAAAAAGCTAAGAGAAATGGTAAGTTGATGGTGCTTTGAGTTTATTCATATATTTATTCCTCAAGCATTTATCGATCACCTATGGGCTGCCCCCTGGGAACTCTGGTGGTGCTTGCAATACAAACTAACACAACACTATCCCTCATACATCTACTAAAGAAGACAGGAGAAGACAGGTAAGTAATCTGTGATTACAACATTTATGGAGGATGTTATATTTCAAAGATAAATTTAAACTAACCAGACAAGGGTGAGAGAACTAGGAGTGGATTTATTAGCAAAAGAAATATGTCTCTCCCCCCTCCTTTTTTTTTTGTTCATTTGTGGAAGAAAATGGGTAATTTGTTCAATGGATTTTGCTTACTTCAACTTCCTAATTTTTTAGACTTTTTTTATTGACCCTGTATTTACTATAAACTGTTAAATCTAGAAACTTTATCAGATTCAAGCTCAAGTTTGAGGAGGAATACTTCATGGATAATGCCAAGCACTTCCATGCAGATACCAATCTTAATCATTGAAATTCTTTTGGGATTTTTAGAGACCATTTTTTATCATTGAATACATTCAATGTTGACTCTCTATTACTTCTTTATAATTTATTTGATACAGTATTTATATAATATACAATATATAATACAGATTTCCTCTGGTGAATTCTTTGGTCATGCTGCAGTGCAGTGGGCATGAGAAAAGCAAGCTAAATGCTTTATTTGTTATCAGTTCTCCTAATTATGAGTTGGTTCTTGAATATCATTTAAAGATTACTACGAGGATGTGGTGGCACATGCCTGTAATTGCAGTACTTGGAAGGCTGAGACAAAAGGAATACAGTATTGAGGCCAGCACACAGTAAGTTAGTGAGAATTAAACTACAAAAATAAATAAATAATAAACAAATAAATAAATAAAGGGTGACCATGAAGCATTTTTCCTATCTTTGTGAACTCATGCTTTTTGATATTTAATTTTCAGTTCATTACAACTTTTTTATTTCTTAAATCATCCCAGAATCGGTCCACAAGAACCACAACAAATTGGCTCCAAAGAATTGTAGACATGATCCAAGTTATGTCTAATCACTTCCTTGTTTCTGCCATGGTAGATTCTAACCAACTTATGTTGTATCTTTCGTGACCCACACCCAGAACTGGCCAGTCCTACAAGTACTTAGTGGAAGTTGATACTTAAGGACTCAATCTGAAACCTCTGTACCAGAGAGGGTGGTGGAGCTTTTCTGAGGATGAGCTAGAAAAATGGGCATTCCACATCAGCTATGGAGTACAGGTGCTCTGTAGGGGAATCATGTCACAGAGACAATAGCCCGTTCCCATGAGTTCTCATTCCTACTTTTAAACGTCTAGGGCAGATATTAATCTCTGTGTCCCTTTCCCCCCAAGGCTTACTTCCTTGGATGACAAAATGCCTGCAATACCAGCAGGAGATTATTTTATAAATTACTACCACTGCATTTCCTAGAGATCCATTTGTAACAAGATATTGATGTTCCTCAACTTATGATATGGTTACATTCTAATAAACTTATCCTAAGTTGAAAATATCATAAATCAAGATACATTTACTACACCTAGCCTACCAAACATCAAAGCTAACCTATTATGAACATGCTCAGAACACTTGCCTCTAGTTGTGGGAAAAGTCATCCCAGAGTCTATTTTATAACAAAATCTGAGTTATCTCATGAACAGATATATGGGTGTGGTATATCCAGGATGGAATGCAAAAATACAAACCCAATGTTAAAAAAAAAAAAAAAGCCAGCAACATAGTACATTGTAGAAAACAGTTATTTATGCTCAAGATCATGTGACTGAATGTGAACTATGGCTTGCAGCTGCTGACCAGCGTAATGACAGAGTACTCTATTGTAAATCGCTATGCTGGGAAAAGATCAAAATTCATAATACGAAGCACAATTCAACAAAATGCGTATCACTTTTGCACCATTGTAAAGTGAAAAAAAAATGTGAGTCAAACCATCATCAGTTGGGAACTGTGTGTATATGATAAGCAGAAAATGTTTCCTGAATAGTCACTATGATAGGTATTAGGGATTTGAATGTGATTAAGACCATATTCCAAGTTATCCTTCAGCTCATATCATAGACTGATGAATGTTATGGTGAGAGCCCAGAGTGAAAAAGTAATAAATTTTGCCTGAGTGAAACAGAAGCATTTATGGAGGGAGAAATTTTTGAGTAAAGCTCTTGAAGGAGTAAAACTCTGGTGTATTCATATACATCTGGTGGGGGGGCAAGTGTGGGACATTATCTAAAGCAAATAGAATAGCAGCTGTAAAATCCCTGTGATTTGAAATTTGAAAGAGTAGCTGATCTGTAGGTTAGGGAATAACATGCCTATGTGGAAGTCCTCAGGATACTGAGAAGATGCTTTGGGTTAGTCTGTTAAGGTAGCAAAGTCACTTATAAAGTTATCAACATCTGGATGTGGTGGCACACACCTGTAATCTCAGTATGTGGGAGGCTGAGACAGGAGGATCCCAAGTTCAAGGTCAGTGTTAGCTCTTAGTGAGACCATATTTCAAAATGAAGAAGGGCTAGGGGTGTAACTTGGAGGTCAAAAGCGCCTAGGTTCAATCCCCAATACCAAAAAAAAAGTTATCTATACTTAGGTAGTTATGGTGGGGAATAAATAGAAAAGCAGATTGCCAAGGCACTGTATAGATATTATAGTCAACTTGTTGGGTGGATGTGATGGAGGACTTAACAATGATAAAATAATTTTGCTTATGGTGATTGATTCTAGATCTTGACTGATTATGGAATGAGAAAAAACAAGAGTAGTTCAGGATCAGAAATGAACCTATAAAACAGATAAATATATTAAGAGCTCAAAAAATCAAACAAAATAAAGAAATAAAAAGGTAGATTATCAAGAATCAGAGAAATTCCAGTTACTTGATGATAGAACTGATTGAGAGTAATTGTCTTGTTAATTGAGAGTAATTGACTTGTTAATATCACATTTAGCCATTTGTTTTTAATTATTTAGTCGGTGATTGTTGAAGGCTATTATGACACCAAGTTACTTGCAAGAAATGCACATACACACACACACACACACACACACACACACAAAATAAAGCTTGGTCACATACTTTAAGATGGTCCAATATGATGATAGGAAATTGGGAATAGAAGGCAGAATTTCCATTTAGTGTTGGTTTTGTTTCACCACTGCTATTCTGGCTTGTCTCACCACATCCACTTTTGTCTTGGCATCTTAAACCAAAGGTAGGTCAACCAGTGTTTTTCCTCTTTCACTAAATCGTGGCATGATAGCTGATCCTGAATAGTGTTTGTGTTAGAGTAGGGCCACTTGAAGATTTGCATGTTGGAACACCCATGTGGTCTTCAGCCTACTTCTAAACAAATCTGTCTACAGCGAATGTCAGGGTTAATTATACCTTTGCCATATATTATGACAGTTTACCTTTTATAGTTCAGCCCTTATGTAAAGACTCCGCTTCTGTAATCAGTGGAGGAGCTGTAGCTAACTTCAACACTGATCTCATATCATAAATTAGTAAATGATAAATTCTCAAAATATATATTACTTAAATAATTGTCACTTTATTTTGCATCAAACACTAAATATTTCAATCTGTAATACATCTCTGTCAATAGAGCAGTTCAAAAACTGAAAGTGTGCATTTAGACTGATTCTGTCTTTTCACTCTATGTTCCTCTTCCTTAATTGAGTCTCAAAACACCCCCAGGTGATTGACCTTGACTCTGGCTTATTTGACATCAAAATTCTTGCAGCAGGGCTTAATTTTTCTCACTTTAAGTCATCTTCTCTGACTTTCCTGCTAACCAAAAGAAAAAAAAAATCTCATCTTTTTCCGCTTCTTGTACTGATTTCCCACTGATTGTGAGATCCTGGTCATGAACTTTCTGTCCAAGATCAACTCTAATATCCTTCCCCTAAAATACCTGAAAGACTTCAGGTTGTCTTTTAATAGTTTTCCCACTTAAGAAGTTATTTATAATTCTTTCCACCTAACATTCAACTCAATTTGAACACAGTGCTTTTACACCAATTAACAATTTCTGATGACTGTCACTTCAAAAGGGACTTCAGGAGAGAAATGTCAGAGATCTCATTTTTCCCAAAGTGATGATTATAATTTATGTATATGGGTGAAAATCCACAATGTATTCACACCACAAGATTCTAGTTTCTGGAAATGTGTTCATGTAATTCAACTGGACCAATTTGCATAGAGCATCTTTTACCAAGTTCAGTATGGTATCAAAAAGAGGTGTAGAATTTTTCGAATTAGAAAAGAACTTAGAGGTTTAACAGTTCAAATCTCATGTTTTTCAGATGGTCAAATTGAAGCCAACAGAAAGGGGGAGACTACTGAATTTTTCTGGTCTCAGCGAAATACTGGGTTTCCTTGCCTACTGCACATGTTACAGTTTCTACCTGTTCTTCAACTTTGCTCCAAATGTCATGTCCTCTTACACTTCTCTCTCGTTCTTACTACTGCTTCCACAGGTCAAGTCATATAGTCTGAATGAGTAAAAAGTACTTTATAAAGGCATTTCATAAGTACTGCAAAGATGATTCCGTGTCTGTGTGTGTGTGTGTGTTACTGAAGATTGAACAAAAAGGCATTCTACCTTTAAGCCGTACTTCCAGCCCTATTTATTTTTTATTTTAAAAAAGGATCTCACTAAGTTGCAGAGAGCTTCACTAAGTTGTTGAGGCTGGCTGCGAACCTGCAATCTTCCTGTCTCAGCCTCCCAAGTCCTGGGATTACAGGCCTATGCTATCTCCCAGGCAAAAATAATTCTTAATATCATTATTTTATCAATGCTGTAATATCTTAGCATATGCAGGATACTAAATAAATTTGCATTAAACAAAATGACCTTTGTTTACCTGTAGTGTGGTTAGTACTTGTTTACTAGGTTATTCATGAAAGCCAAGATTACAGATCATTTCAGAAATGTTTTCTACAAAGTAAACACAGTTTGAGTTCAATTGGCTTCTTACTTTTATAGCCTTCCTTAATTTTATTTAAAATTTGATTATAACAGATATACCAATGATTTGGATGTAAAAATAAAATAAGGAAGACATAAAATGTGCTACCTACTCTTTAGTAGCTTTAAGTTCCAAAAAATGTAAATAGGTTTAGTTCAATTTTTTAAATGAAGGGCTTTTAAGACATGAAAACCATAACAAATAAGATTTATTTACTGCCAATTTAAAACTGAATATGTATTTTATCCTGAAAATTTATTTCAATTGAAATAAACTTCCAATTTTCCAGGAGCCTTTGTAGATATGCTCATTAAGTGTTCCTTTTTTTTTTTTTAATTACATGCAACTTTGGATGATTTCTATAGTTTCAAATATTGGTTTGGAGAATTGATTTTTTCAATAATAAGTATTAAAGTGTAAGCCAATTCAATTCTATTGATTTGCCACTAAAGTTTTTAAATAATTTGTCTAAATAGAGGCTTCCTAAAAAGCTGCTTAAAAAGGAGAAATGAGCTGGGTGTGGTGGCACATGCTTGTAATCCCAGTACTAGGGAGGCTGAGATAGAAGGCTCACAGGTTCCAGGACAGCCTCAGAAAGTAGTAAAACTCTCATCAACCTAGGGAGATTCTATTTCAAAATAACAATAAAATAAGGCTGGGGTATAGCTCAGAGGTAGAATGCCCCTGGGTTCAATCCCCAGTACCATAAAAAAGAAAAAAAGGAGAATTGAATGTATTGAACATATAATGCCTTATTCCCCAAATGTTAGTTTATAATTTGCTTCAAAATTACAAAAATGTCATCCAAACCTTGGAGAATCTTTACAAAACTGTATTACAAACTAAAATTTGTAAGTTGATATTTGACTTAGAAGAGCAATATTTGTTAATATTCATGTCTCAAATTATTACCAAATTCAAACGTTTCATTTGCTTCAAAAATCCAAATTTGTGTCTTCTGTGGATCCCTCACTATTTTATGTTTTAATAACTTTTTTAACCTTTTGGAGTTTTGGCCCTCAATTTTCTATAAATGCTACCTTAGTCTTTTCATCACAGTTTATAGTCAATAGATGATTATCTTTCTATAAGATGGTGGTGATAAGAGATATTTTTAATGTATTTACTTCAAAGATTTTCTCCTTTTGAATTTTTCTGATCCAAGAAATCCCAGTCTAGGGTCACTGATATATATAGATAATGGCATTAGTCATTTTTCCCTCGCTATGACCAAGATACCTGACAAAAGCAGCTTAGATAGGAAAGGTTTATTTGGCTCATGGTTTCAGAAGTTCAGTCTATGGTTGACCAGCTCCAGGGCAGACACATCCTGGCAGCAGGGCGTGGCAGAGGAAAGCTGCTTATCTCCTGGCAGCTGGAAGGAGAGATAGGGAGAGGTGGGGACCAGGGACAGATATGGCCTTTGGCCATGCCCCATCTCTCAACTGCTGCATTGCCAACATATGAGCTTTGTCAGGGGACATAAGATCCAAAACAGATATGGAGAGTAAATTTGGGATGTTTGCACTGTGACTATGTATGAAGTATAGTTTATTTCTTCTTTCAAGTAGTCTCTGTGATTTTGTAGTTGTCTATATAGTAGAAATATGTTTCAGTTTTTGGCTTACATGCAAATGTACAATTTTTCTTGATTATAGGCATAGCATTTTTTAAATAGATTTTTTTTTCTGAAGATGTTGCAACCAAAACCAGGTCCTAACACTCCCAGTGTGTTCTCAGATACCATATTCCAAATGGCATTTACTCAAGTGAGGTGCCTGGCTTTAAAATGAGTTCAGGAAACAACTGACTGTCTCCATGGATTTCAGTGTGATTATGCTTACTAGATGACCAGTTATGGTTTCTGCAGAATTCCAAAATAATATTATAGATTCCAAGAAACTAATATCTAGTTAGGCCATCATTATGCCCCAGGAAAATGACTACTGAGGACCTTCTGTGGTCAAAAGTTATGTGAGAACATGGAAGTGAATTCAGAAGTCATTAAACCTCTCATAATGTATTCAGTTATTTAGCCTTAATTACATGTGCAAGGAAAAGTGTAACACATTCTCACCTTTTAGAGGATGAAATGAAATAAAAAACAGACAAGCAAACTTCAAAATAGAACCATTTCTACTAAGCCTCGTTTTCTCATTCTGTCAATATCTTGCATAAAATAAAATTTGATCTTGGTTTGTCCTTTTTGAATAGAATAATAAATAGTTAAAATTGTTACATTTGTAAAATGCATTGTGAATAACATAGTTGTTTTCAGATAGCACTAAATAGAGATTAGAGATAATATAAACAGTTAAACCTGGTAAATATACCATTTATAATCTTAAGGAAATAAAAGAAGGTAAAAGCGGGGTAAAAGTAGATTACCTACTAAGAAATTGTATGTTACTATATTAAAAATAAAATAATTTGCCTATTTCTTAATGATCACAGCAAAATGTGTTTTTTAGAGATATTTTGAATCAGAAAAGTATATCTACAACATAATCTACCTAACAATTTAAACTGGTGATAAACCTGGAAACAGAGAAGAATAAAGATTGCTTCTGAATAGAAAATGCTTAAAACCAGCAGTATTTATTGATATTTTGTGCAATAAAAGAAAATATAAAATGCAATTACTTCAGCTACTTTCTCAGCTAACATTTTTAAGGAAAATTTCTTAAAGCGGTGGCTAACCTGGCTCCCACACAAGATGACTTTTTATGACATTTTCAATGTACCTTCAATGCAAGTACTTCTAGTCTAAATTATTAGCCTGGTCTACTTTCCCTTTACCCACTTCAGATAGCATTTTTCAAGAAATAAACACGAACAGCACAAGTGGAAAATAAAACCACTTTCTATTTCTTCATTTATAGAAGGTTGAACTTCTTTGGATTGCTGGAGCGATAGATTTTTCGGGATGCGTGCTTCAGAGTGAAGTCAAGTGATATTACTTTTCTCTTAAATTACTAGCAGACTAAAAAAAATCATTAGTTCTAAATTTCAAATTCCACCTATATTGTAAGTTATAAAAGAGCACTTTGCTTTCCCCACTTCTTTTTAACATTGTCTACGTGACAATGAGCAGTTCTTGATTACCATGGCTAAATTGTCGGCTTAATGAGTTACTTCTTGTATAAATGAGCTCCTGTGCCTGCACAACATAGCCTATTCAAACACAAACAACAGGTATATGATTCAGAATTTAAAAGGAAGCCAGAAAAAATGATTTCAATATATTTTATTGTAGAGTCCTCTCTTGAGTCTGTTTCTGACTTTAACATCTCCTGCAGAAGGCTAATGCTGAACTAGAAATGAGGCATATAAAAATAATGATAATTGTCACTTACTGATTACATAACACTTGTGCCAGATTACTGGGCTGGGAAGATTTGTTTGTTCATTCAGTGAGTATTTGTTGAATGCTCCCTATACATCTGGTACTAGGGAGGAATGAGGAAAAGATGACCTCTGCTGTCAAGGAGCTTGCAATTTCATGCCTTATACTTTCCAGGGTTTTCTCCTATGCTAAATGTCATGTAAATGCCCTTGAAACACTCAAGACAGAAGCACAGTGAAGGGGAAAAAATACTTGAGTGAAAACAACAATATTTAATTCACTCAAATGACTGTGTTAATTGATTTCATGATAGAAATGGGCCTTATTCCACATGGGTGATCAAATATATTTTTAAAGTTTCATACTTTAAATATCTAAAAACTAAGATGTTTCAGTAATTCACTGCTTCATATTGGCAAATAGCTTCATTATATGGAAATAGTAACTTAAGACAGAGTATTTTAATAACCAAAAAAATGTGTTGTATGATCAGCAAAATTACTGAACCCATTCAAATTACTACTAAGACATTGTCTCCTTTAGGTCCTCTGAAATGTTCTATAGCAATGTTTCCAGAACTTTTATTTTATGTGATAATTCTGCAATATTTTATTATTCTAGATATTCTTTAATGTCTCAATTTCATCTTGAGGACACTTGTATCATTGAAATTGCTAAGATAGTTATTGTAGTTGTTAAGATAGTTTTTATCCAACAACAGAGATCCTCTGTTGTTTTCATTTTCCACTCTCATTGTCCTTTTGCTTAGTTTATTTTGTTGGCACTTTACAGTGGGACTATGAGTTATCATTTTTTATAATATCAGTTATCACTTTTTATTGATATAAATAAAAGAAAAGAGATTCAAATATTCCACAGCTCCTTAATAGCTGGATCTTGAGCAAGGCTCAGTCCACTGAAGTCCTGCAAGGCAGATGATTCCAAAAGAAGGAATGCGTGGCATATCCCACTTTGCATTATGTTATATCACGACCTCCTCTCAATCCACACCTGTTGAAGGACCCCTGACTGACACCTGCCTTAGGGCTTGACCCTAGCACAGTGGATAAGTGAATGCTCAAGGTATTTCATTTTTTAACTCTTTCCTCAAGTTTCCATTGATTCAGTGAAGTAACTCTATGCCCCTCATATTTCTTCTTTAACTTTACAGACAGAATAGAAAATCCAGAAACAATTCCACACATTTACTATCAATTAAAGTTTATCAAGAATATATGACAGGGAAAGGACAGTCTTTAATAAGTGGTTCTATGAAGACTAAATATCCACATGTAGGAGAAAGAAATTGAACCCTTATCTCACCTCATATAAAAAAATCAATTCAAAATGGATTAAAGACTTAACCGTAATGCCTGAATCTATAAAACTACAAGAAAATGCAGTGGGAAAGATTTTTGACATTGATATGAGCTGTGATTTTCTGGATATGACCCTAAAAGCACAGGCAACAAAAACAAAAATAGAAAAATGGGATCACAACAAACTAAAAAGCTTCTGTACAAAATGAAATAATCAACAAAGTGAAACAATAACTTATGGAATAGGAGGTAATATTTGCAAATCACATCTGATTATGGTCTATTTTGTAAAATGTATAAGGAACTCAACTACAAGAAAACAAATTACTTTAAAAGTGAGTAAAGGTTCTGAAAAGACATTTATCAGAAGAAGATATGCAAATGGCCAAAAGGTATATGAAGAAAATTTTCAACATCATTAATCATCATTAAAATGCAAGTAAAAGAGCTGGGCATGGTGGCACACGCTTGTAATCCCAGCATTCGGGAGGCTGAGACCGGAGGACCCGGGTTCGCGCGGCCAGCCTCAGCTACCTAGTGAGGCACTCTGCAACTTAGTGAGACTCGGTTTCAAAATAAAGAATAAAAACTAGGGCTGGGGGTATAGCTCGGAGGTAGAATGCCCCTGTGTTCAATCCCCAGTACCGCAAAAAAAAAAAAAAAAATGCAAGTAAAAAGCACAATGAAACATCCCCTTGCACGAGTTTTACAGTATAATATCAGAAAGACAAAAAAAAAAAATGTGTTAGTAAATATGTGGAGAAAAGAGAATCCTTTTACACTGTGAGTAGGAATGGAAATTCTTATATCCAATATGAGAAACAGAATTGAGGTTTCTGAAAAAAATTTTAAAAAATAGAACTACCATATCAACTACCAATCTGACAATTGAGTATATATACAAAGGAAGTGAAATTAGTATGTCAGAGATTTCTGTGCTCCATGGTCATCGCAGCATTATTCACAATGACAAAGATACAAAGCCATCTGTGTCTATCACTAGGTGAATGAATAAAGACAATATGGTGCATATTTATGTGCACATAACACACACACACACACACACACACACACACACACACACACACACACACTGGAAAATGATTTAGCCATTTAAAACAACATGGAAGAACCTAGAATATGTCACCCGAAGTGAAATAAGCCAGGCACAAAAAGACAAATGCTGCATGATCCCACTTATGTATGGAATCTGTAAAAGTCAAACTGGTAGAAACAGAATGCAGAATGGTAGTTTCCAGGGGTTGAGAGGTGGGGGAGATGTTAGCCAAAGGGTATAAAGTTTTAGTTACACAGGATGACTAAAATCTGGAGATTTAATGTACCATATGGTTAATGTACTTAATATTTCCATATTGTACACTTAAAATGTTCTTAGAGAATAGATCTTAAGTGTTCTTGTCACAAAATGTAATGCATGAGGCAATGGACATGTTTATTAGTTTGATTGTTATTTTCACTTCACAATGTATACCTTTATCAAAATATCACATTGAACACCTTATATATGTACAATTTTATTTGTAAATTACCTCAGCTAGCTAGAAAATATTTAAAAATGAAAAATTTCTACATTAGAAAAATAGGTTTCTAATGTAAAAATACAATTATTGTTCTCTTAAAATATGCATTTGCTTCTGTCACACACATATAACATAAAAATAGGAATTGGTCTTTAAGTCCTATAGCCAAAATTTAAATAATTAGGACACATACAGGATAATGAAGTGGAGAAAACAGATGTAAATTCTAAAGCTCTCTTGTAAGGACTCAGAGTTTAGAGATAGCATCTGTTATTTCATATATTTTTAAAGAAATTTATCACTGGAGCAAAGTCATAGAAATGTGAATGTTCAGTGAGAAAAATGACATAACTGCTTTAGAATGATGTGACTGATAGAATCCTTATCTTTATAAAAGTGATTTTTGAGGTCAAAAGAAAAAGAAATCTAGCTTCTGTAAGCATTTTGCAGTTATAACATTTTATAGTCAAGTCAAAGCACTGTTGGGAGAATTTCCACATGACTGGTATTTATTAAACCTAAAAGTTAAAATTACTTTCTTCAATTTTATTGGAGTGCAAACATTTTGTATTGTTTGTCTGGATAACTTCATAAGATACCTGGAAGTGATAAATGGGCTTGTGCTGAACTACTTACTACTGAAGGAAAGCCAAAGGGACTGTGGTTTCTGTCATATATAAAGTATGGCATGTTGAGTTACACGAAGGGTTTTCTTTCTCCACTCATCTCTCTTGAGATTGGATCTGGGGCATTCTAGCCATCGCTGGCTAGCTGAAAGAATAGATTATGCTTTAGCTCTCTCTAAATCTCCATTTCAGAAAATAATTAAACTGTTCATTTTAATAAGAATGGTTTATTTTCACCATTAAGTAGTTGAAGTTACAATGAATTGAGAAAGAATATAATAAGATTTAAAAATGATGAGTAAGATTTCCAAATCATCATCTGATTATATTCCTAAGGAACTAAGTACAGCCCTATTTAATTTAGGAAAGATCAGTAGAGCAGCTCCTAAACTGCGACTGGTAGGTATTCTTCCTCCCCTCATAATCTTGGGTGGAGGTAGTGATTTCTGTAACAGAAGAATGCTCCAGGTGCTATGAAAACCACAGAAAAGGGCATGTCTAGTTCTCCTGGAGAACAAAAAAATGATATTTCAGGCAGAAGAAAGCGCATGCAAGAGAAGTGATAATAATCACTGGGTAAGAAAATATAATTCAAACTTCCTCATGTGCATAGATGCAGAATCATAAACAAGAGCAAAATATTAGCAAATTAAATGCAGTTATCCACAAAAAGGAAAAAAATATCATGATCACATTGGAAGTTTATCCTAGAAAAATCAAAATCAGATCTGGTGAAACATTTAAAAATAAACCAAAATAATTCACAGTAAATGAGAAAAAAAATCATTCATCATTAGATGCAGGAAATACATCTGACCAAATTCAATATCTAATCATGATTTTAAAAGAAACTCTTGGAAAACTAAAATAGAGTTTATTTAATGTAATAGGAAATTTATGATATAAAAACACATGCACATGAGCGAAATAATACTTAATGATGAATTATTGAACTTTTTCTCCCTGAAATCAAGAGTGAGAAAAGGATGTTTGTTTTCTGCATTTATATCTAGCACTACCCTAGAGGTCATATCATGGCAAACAGAAATAAAAACAATCCTCATATACAAATAGCTTGATTGAATATATAGAAAATATAAAGCCATATAGTCATCAAACAATTAGAATTAGTTTTGCAAATCCAAAATATCAATACAGAAAGTCAACAATGGCATTAAAAATATAGGAAATGAAATCTAAAGGGATACCATGTGCAATAATATTTTTGTCTATGTGTGTGATACTGGGGTTTGAACCTAGATGTACTCTACTGAACTACACCCCCTGCTGTATTTTACTCACTAAGTTGCTGAGGCTGACCTCCAACCTGCGATCCTCTTGTCTCAGCCTCCCAAATCCTGGCATTACGGATGTGTGCCACCACACCCATCTTAAAATAACATTTTTCAATTACAATATTTCAGAAGAAATATAATGGAATAAGTGTAAGATCTCTATCCTGAGACCTACAAAACCTGTTCATGAGTATGGAAACCAAATTAATGGATAGAATCGATGCAGTCCTAATAAAAATCCCAATATCTTTTTAATCAAAAGTGATGATCTTATTATAAAATTAACATGAAAATACAAAGGACTATGAATATTAAAACTTCCATAAAGAAAAGATAGACTTAACGTGACTAAATGTCAACTTCTTAATAAGCCACACTAGTTAAGGCAGTCTATAATAGAATGAAAGAATAAACCGATAGACCAAAGGTAGAGAGTGTAGAATCTAGAAATAGATTCAAGCAAATATTCATGACAAAAGCGACATTGCAGTGCAGTGGAAAGGGAGGTCTTTTTCAACAATGTGACCGACTGGATCCATGCCAACCCATAGTGCTAATTCCTCACTACACACCACATATAGAACATATATAATAACAGATTTTCACTACCTTAGGGCAAAGTCTTTTTTAGGAAAAGAAAGTAATACAGGTTAATTTAAAAAGTCAGCTGGGTGGAGTGATGCACACTTGTAATGCCAGTATTTGGGAGGCTGAGACAGAAGGATCACAGGATTGTGACCAGTAGTTCACGGTAGAATGCCCTTGGGTTCAATCCCCACTACCACAAAAGAAAAAGTAAGAAAATAAATAAGAACTTCCTGGACAGACATGGTGGCACAGGCCTGTAATCCCAGTACTTGGGAGGCTAAGACAGGAGGATTGCAGGTTTGAGGACAGTCTCAGCAATTTAGTAAGACTCTCAGCAACCTATCAAACCACTGTTTCAAAACAAAAGAATAAAACGGGTGGGAGTGTAGCTCAGAGGTAGAATACCCCTGGGACACACACACACACACACACACACACACACACACACACACGAACTTTGCTGGGCATGTTTTCATACATATGAAGGTAAAGAGGAATTATTCCAGGATGAACCACACTCAGAGTCCCACATGTACCTTATTTAGACTAGTTATATGAAGAGATTTCTAACTTTTGAAGTAATTAGATAAAATGCAATTTTGGACTTAGAATTGATGCTTAATGAGTTAATAATTTGAGAGATATATTTTGTATAACAAGTACAAATTAATATTTAGAAGCTAGAGTATATACCATAGTAGAATAATTACTTCTCTGAGATGTCTACATCCTAAAACTTTTATCATATATGATAAAAGAGATTTTACAGATGTGATTAAATTAAGCATCTTAAAATTTGAGGATTATCCTATATTACCCTGGTGGATCAAAATAACTGCCAGAGTCAGACACCATAGCACAGGCCTGTAATCTCAGTACTTGTGAAGCTGAGACTGGAGGATCACAGATTTGGAGCCAATGCATGGTAATTTAGGGAAGCCCTATTTCAAAATAAAAATATAAAAAAGAATTATGGTATGTAACTCACAGGTAGAATGTCCCCTGAGTTTAATCTCCGGTACCACTAAAAGGAATAGTCAGAAGGATCTTAAAGGGGTAGAAAGATCAAAGTAAGAAAAATGAGAAATGATAAGAGATTCAGTGGTGACAATATTCTACTCTGAAGATGCAGGAAGGGATCCTGAGGTGAGGAAGACAAGCTGCCTCTAGATTTTGGAAAGAGCAAACAAGCACATTCTCCACTGAATTTTTTATTAATCTATTTTTATTGGCACATTGCAATAATTCAGCATAGTGAGGTTCATATGATACAAACATATATGTATACAGCACTTGGTATGATTCCTTCCATACCTCACCCCATTTCCGACTCCTTGTACATGTTGTGAGATTGGCAGTGACACTTTCATATATGAGCATAGCGTTATTTGTATAGAGTAACCAATAGCTTATTTTAAACTTCTAACTTCCATAATTATGAGTTCATTTGTGTTGTTTTAAGCCACTAATTTTGTAGTATTTCATTATAGCAGTAACAGAAAAGTACATTTGTTTGTTTCATAAATATTTGAAGAGCAGCTATTATATTTCAGACATTGGTCTGCTTTCTGAGAACATAGTAGCAAATAAAATGTTGAAAAGAAGGGAATACTTCTAAACTCATCTTGTAAAGCCAGCATTCCCCTGATACCAAAGTCAGGTGAGGATATGACAAGAAAAAATATATAGAAAGACCTATATCCTTGATGAATATAGGTGCAAAAATCCTCAGCAAAGTATCAGTAAATTGAATCATTTATATATATATATATATATATATATATATATATATATATATATATATGTAGAGAGAGAGAAGGATTATTCATCTTGACAAAGCAGGACTTATCCCTGCGATACAAGAATGGCTAGATATACATAAATCAATAAATGCAATTCACCATATTAAAAATGAAACAAAAATCATATGATCATCTCAATAGATACAGAAAAAAATTATAAAATTCAACATACAAACTCTCCATAAATTAGACATACAAGTAATGCACATCAACACAATGAAGGGCTTTTATGACAAGCCCACACATAACATTTTACTCAGTGGTAAAAAATTGAAAGCTTTTCCTTTAGGACCAAGAACAAGATAAAGACTTCCACTATCACCACTTCTAGGCAACATAGTACTGGAAGTCTTAGAGCAATTAGGCATTAAAAAAAAGAAATAAAAGGCTCTCAAATTGGAAAAGAAAAAGTTAAATTATCTCTGCTGCTGATGAAATGATCATATATAGAGAGAAATAGGTATACACACACACACACACACACACACACACACACACACACACACACACCTCTAAAGACTCCACCAAAAGCCTATAAGAACTGAAAAGTGATTGGCAGGATACAAAATCAACATACAAAAATAAGTAACATTTCTATATGCTAACAACAAACTATCCAAGAAAGAAATTAAGAATACAATCTCATTCACAAAAGCATTAAAAATTTAACCAAGGTAGTTAAAGAACTGTATACTGAAAATGACAAAACATGAAAGAAGTTGAAGATGAAACAAAGAAATGGAAAAATACTCCATGTTCATGGATTGGAAGAATGAACATTGTTAAAATGCTCATATAACCCAAAACAATGTATAATTTCAGTGAAATATCTATAAAAGTTTCAATTTTTCTCAGAAATAGAAAAACAATTCTAAAATTCATATGTCATATCACAAGACACCCTGAATATCCAAGGCAACCTTAAACAAAAAGAATAATGCTAGAGAAATCAAGCTACTTAATTTCAAAACATTGCAAAGCTATGCTGCTGAGGCTGGCTTTAACCTGTGATCCTCCTGTCTCAGTTTCTCAAGTACTGGGATTACAGGCATGCACCACCATGCCCAATTGCAAAGCTAATATGTTAACCAAAATAGTATACTATTGCCATAAAGACAGACACATTGACTAGTGTATTATTTCCTCCTGGTATCTTTTCATCTAGCTAGAAACACCAGAATAAGCACATATTTTTTTCACATGTTGAATTATGCTTTTTGAATGTCTGTGTGGGAAAGTCTAGTAATAACAGCTAGTGATTATGCTGGTCACTGTTCTAAGCACTCTTTATATATTAACTCGTTTAGTTCTTATAAAGTTCTGTATGAATAGGTAAACTTTTACAGATGAGCTAGGTGTGATATGGAGCTATAAAGTGACCCGACCTAGCTAGTAAGTGGCAGAACTGGCCTTCAAGTAAATGGAGAGATTCTGGTTCCAGACCTGAGTTGTTAAACCACCACACGTGTAGCAGCTATAAACTTAAAATCTGGAATTTTACACAGATATTTGACCTAAAAATATAAATTTTTAAAAATGACAATGATATAGAAGCCAAGGAATAGATTCTTTGGGAAAAAGATAATCTTGTCAAGTGTTGATTAATGTCAAATAGAATGAGGATTAACCAAAATATTTTGACCTGATATTCTTCTTAAAAATGTTTTTATATTCCCATTTTCTGAAGCTATGTTTATTAATCACTATTTCTAGGTCTTTGCACATATTTTCTGAAGTTTTTTTTTTTTTTTTTTTAGCAGTTTCAGTATATTTGGGCAGCTGTCTCTGGACTTGTCATGTCATGGTCATTAACTCTCATACTACATATTGGCTTACATTTTTATAATATTCTCTAAGATAGAGATAATTTATTCTACTTCCTCTAAAATTTCCTAAAATGTTTTGTCCAATGACATGCATGGAATCAACTCTTGTCATATATTTATTGACATATTACACCCTCTGCGAGCACACACTGCCACTTTTGCAAAACTGAAACCATTATTTTGAAGTGTCAGGGTACCAGATACATCCATCTTCTTCTATGTAAATACATATTTAAACTAATAGTTTTATTAAAACATTATCTTTGAAACACTTAGGAGTCATATAACATCCATTATAAATCAAATTTAGAGATAAGTATCATCACTGTTTTATCTTTATCTGTCCCCATATATCTATACAAGTATGCGCTTAATAACTTTCTGCTGCATGGAGCAATGAGGCATTCGATTCTATTAACTAATTATTATGGTCTTAATTTGAATGATGAAGATTTGTTAGGATTGTAGTTGGTTATGTGTTGGTTTCAAAGTTAGCATAAGTTTGGGGGAAGGTACTAGGGATTGAACTCAAGCATACTACCTCCAAGTGATACATTCAGCCCTATTTTATTTTTTTATTGGTTCATCATAATCATATATCATGATGAAGTTTAGAGTGATAGAGGCATACATGCACACAGCACTCAGTGCACCCTCCCCCAGCTCCCACCACACTCTCTCCCCATCCCAAACTCCTCATGCAGGACATTGTAATTGGCGTTGATAAATTTGTGTATGTACATCATGTTCATTGAGCTGTTTCCCTCTTCAAGTCTCCCTCACCCCTCCCACACCCTCAGTTAGGTCCCTTCCCTCACTCCACTGAGGTTTCTCCTCCTTTGTCTGGAGTCCTTCCTGTATCCCAATTTCTTCCTAGGTTCTACATATGAGGTAAAACATCCAACTTTTCACTTTTTGTAACTGACTAATCTCACTTAGTATAATATTCTCCAGTTCCACCCATTTCCCTGTAAATGACATAATTTTGTTCTTCTTTATGACTGAGTAGAATTCCATTGTGTATATATCCCATAATTTTAATCCATTCATCTGTTGATGGACACCTAGACTGATTCCATAGGATGGAAATTATGAATTGTGCTGCTATAAACAGAAATATGTATGACACTCTGAGATTTCACCTAACCCCAATTAGAATGACAATCATTAAAAACACAAATAATAATATATGAACAAGTAGGAACTCTGATACATTGTTGGTGGGATTGCAAATTAGTGCAATCACTTTAGAAAACAGCATGGAGGGTTCTCAGAAAAATGGGAATGAAACTACTATCTGATACAGCTATACCACTTCTGAGTATCTACCCAAAATAATTGAAATGAGACTACCTATTTTATTTTGAAATAGGATGTCACTAGGCTGATGAGTGTCTTGATTGGCTGATTAGTCTAGCTACATTGCTGAGGCTGTCCTCGAATCTACAATCTTCCTGTCTCACCAAAAATAACTTTTGTCAGCCTTATTTGTTGAATGTGCTTTATAATTATTCTGTTTTTACATCAACATATTTCTCTAAAAGTTTTACAAGTTCCAGTAATTCTCTCACTAATAATTACTGTCACATGTAGCTCTATTCTTTGCACAACTCCCACTGCACTCATTGACTCAGCCTTACAGAAGAGTGGACCATTCTCTCTCAAGACCTGTTTTTTATACTGATTGGACCACAAAGCTATGTTCAGAAAACCTATTTGTGAACCAACAGAATATGTTCATTTATGTGATCACTTGCTTACTCTCTGTATGCTCCACCCAAATAAAAGCTACAGAAGCAGTCACGTCTGACTTTACTCATCATTACATCAACCAGATGGTACAATCTAAATGTACTGAATATATGTATTGAATATACAAAAAAACCAAGCTAATTCAGTTTTAACGATCTATCATGTTAGAATTCTAAATTTTATAATTAAAAATCAGGTTAAATTGGATCCAGGTAGAAACATAGGTATTTGTTATACTGGTAACAAATGTATCAGCAGTCTAAGAAAATATCCACAGCAATTTTTTTTTTTTTATTGAATCAAGATCAGGTAGTTGCAAGATGAAATTTTGGTTCTTCCTTTGTTACACTATTTTCTTGTCAACATTTCTTTAAATGATCTTAGAATTTGGGAAACAAACCTTTTTAAAATTGAATAGTCACATTTTGACATGTTGTATTTATGTTCATATTTTGTGTGTCCCCTAATGAATCATTTACTGTGCACTCCAGGTGCGCTTTCTGAAGCTTTCCAAGGTGTGATTTAAAGATAACATGAGATTTAGTGTTCACTAAACTAAAGGAGACAGTTTTGAAAATAAAATTTGAGACTTTTTTCCCTGCCAAAGTTCCTGTTTCTATAACCAAGGACGTTTAAGTAAACATTTAAAACTGTTTTTTATAATGGTAAGAGAATCTTGAATTTCATTTACATATTTACTGTTCACATACTGCTGTGCTGGTAATAGCAAATGCAGAGTTTATTCAAATAGTTGTCTTTGAAACACATATGCGAGGTCAAAGAATATCCAGGTGGTTCTGAGCCCTTTAGCAGACACAAATACACACAAAATGAAAATTGGAGATGGATTCCTGAAATACCCTTGGGCAATGTAATGCTAAATTATACCTGAAAATTCATTCTATTCAACTCAGCATGCTGAAGTAGCTCATCAATGTGATAATCATAACTAAATATGAATAGAAACAGAATTAGGAGGACAGGGCTGCTCTGTCTACTACTTTTGTAGACAGGCTGGAATGAATTCTATATTCTTAAGATACTTTATGCCTATTTTACATTGAAAATGATTAGGAATATTTGAGTCAAATTTTAATGATATCATTAGAAAGAAACTATACTGAATGTGAGTCATATATAAAAATGATATTTTGCTAATATTTTTCAAAGTTCATAAAGCATCACAAATCTTAGTATTGATTTTTGTTCATTTTTTAAACATGAATAAGCCATCTTAATGTCTAGCACATTTTCAAGACTGCATGTGTTAACATGTGTCTGTGTGTGTATGTATGTGTGAGTACTTCACTTTCTGACATGGTTTTATCTATTTTTAATTGGAAACTTTCTCTGAGTCATTGTAACCCACTTGATTCTTTTCCCTGAAGAACATTCTCCAAGTTCATACTGGACCTTAGGTTAATACAAATAATGGACTTTGTGCATTGTTTGGGTTCTATTCTGCTATTACTTGCCTATCTTTATATTTCTGATATGTATGTGCACCTCTGGAATTCTGTATCTGGAATATTATGGTAGGTGACTATTAGAAAACACTTTGTGTTGGCCGGGCGTGGTGGCGCACGGTCTCAGCCTCCCGAATGCTTGTAATCCCAGCATTCGGGAGGCTGAGACCAGAGGATCCGGGTTCGCGGCCAGCCTCAGCTACCTAGTGAGGCACTCCGCAACTTAGTGAGACCCTGTTTCAAAATAAAGAATTTTAAAAAATGGGCTTGAGGCATAGCTTGGAGGTAGAATGCCCCTGAGTTCAATCCCCAGTACTGCAAAAAAAAAAAAAAAAAAAAAAAAGAAACACTCTGTGTTGATATTCCATATATTACATTTATTCTCCCATTGTCTTGTCTTAAACTTTAAAATAAGATATATTTGCCAAAATGATGATAGTAACATCAGTATTTCAAACTGAAATAAAATCCTAGATAGTATTTTCTCTTCTCTTTATTCTAAATTTGGGTTCATTGACATAAATAAAATCCATGGTACAAAGTAAACACTCCAGAATTATAATTCCATTCAGCTCCTGTAATTAATCAGTGAACTGTTTTTAATTAAAATACCTTATATGTACTTAATCTTGTTTACATTATGAAGTTAACATTGGTGGACTCTAAAAATGATTATAAAAAATTATAATATACGATCCCAACTATATTAAGATATACTCTTTAGCAGAAAATGCAGGCATCTGTTTTGATCAGCATTTCCACTGCTGTAATCCAAACCAACTGACCACACACAACTTAGAGGAAGGCAGGTTTATTTGCTCACTAGTTTTGGAGATTCAGGGTTCAGTCCATGTGAGGCCAGGTCTGTGGAGCTCAGGGCATAGCAGTGGGAAGCTGAGACAGGGAGAGCACAGGGGCTCTGCTCCTCACATCACAGAAGCCAGAAGCAGAGACAAAGTAAAGGGAGGAGAGAAATGTATATAGTCCCCAAGAACACATTCCCAAGGGTGGCTTCTTAGCAATCAAACCCCACTTCCAATATTGCTGCCTTGTTTCTGTGAGGATAACAGGGCATTCTAAATCCAGATCATTACACCATCAACATTGTTCGATTCTATACTTCATCCTTTTTACCATCATGTATTTATTATCTGCCTCGTAACACTAGCTTGAGGTGACTTGCCCCCTATTTGTGCTCCCCTGCCACATGTCTAGAATAAAGTAGAATTTAACATAGATTTTTCTCTTTGTATTCACAGGGGATTGGTTCCAGATCCCCCCATGCACATGAAAATAGGTGAATACTGCTGTGTATCCTCCTGCATATTTCAAATCATCTCTAGATTACTGATGATACCTACTACAATATAAATGCTATGTAAATGGTCATTATTCCATATTGTTTAAGGAGTAGTTACAAGAAAAAACTGCATATAATTTTTCTCAAATATTTTTGATCCATAATTCCTTCAGTTAGCAGATGCAGAACATGCAGATGTGGGAAACTGATGGTAAATATAACATAAAACAGGGAAAAATAATAGAATAGAAAAATGAAACCAAATTTCCTAGTACAGAATCTAGAAACAAGAAAGTCAGGGTAATTTTAAGGGAAGACATTGGCCCACAATCAGCCAGAAAAAGAAAAAAAGAGGAAATCAGCAGTTTGTGCAACATAGTATTTAGAACTTTATGAGTCTACAGCAGTCTGTTAAATTTTGCTCTCTGCTGCCTCAGGGACTACTTGATGGTCACCACCATTATCCTCAATATTCCTTGGTTCACTAAGAATCTCCTCCAAACTGGGCATAGTGGTGCATGCCTGTAATCCCAGTATTTGGGAGGCTGAGACAGAAGGATGACAGGTTTGAAGTCAGCCTCAACAACTTCAGTGACAGCCTCAGCAACTTAGCAAGACACTATTTCAAAATAAAAAGGGTCTGGGGGTATAGCTCGGAGGTAGAATGCCCCTGGTTTAATCCTTAGTACAGAGACAGAGAGAGAGAGAGAGAGAGAGAGAGAGAAATGAGAATGAATATCCTCCAGCCATAGTGGGGCCCCTCGAATAAGTATGATTCATCTGCCAAGAACCCTAGGACACTATTTCACTAGATCTTTCTATAATACACAACTATGTAGACCTTCTAAGCTAAGGAGATGGTAGGTAGACAGAGGGTTGATAAATAAAATATACACATCTTATTTTGTAAACTCTGTTATTATAAAATTCTACACATAATTTGAATAATCACTGAAATATGATATTCAATGATAATTTCATTTTCCATTATTCTTTGCAAAATCAGTGCTATCCCTTCATCTCAGGACATGCAGAAAAGAGTTGTGGGCTGTGGAGAAAGTATTCTTCACAAATAAAATATCTACAGGTAGCATGGGACAGCAATTCCTACGCATTATACACATCTAGTCCATCTGAACTGCTATAACAAAATGTCAAACTGGATGGCTTATGAACAACAGAGATGTATTTCTCAGAGTTCGAGAGGCCGGGAAGTTCAAGGCCCAGGCCCTGGCAGAGTCAGTGCCTGGTGAAAGACCACTTGCTTTCTAGTTTACAGAAGACAAGCTCTTGCTGTGTCCTCACTCAAGTGGTAGAAAGGACACAGGACTTCTCTGGGTCTTTTTAATCAGAGCACTAATCCCATTTGTAAAGCTTGTGTTCTCTTGACGTAATCATTTCTCCAATGCTTCATCCAAATACCATCACATTGGGATTAAGCTTCAATATATGAACATATATGAACGGGGGCACAATTATTCATGTCATAGAAGTATACTCATACAATAAACTGCTTTATTGTGTTCATATGTCTGTGAGCAGCTTATTACAGATAATAGTATGCTTGTATGGCCATCATCCTAAAGAGACTGTGCTCCTTTGGGTCTATTTGGTTTTATATCTTCACCATGTAGCCTAGCCAACATTTTTTTAAAAATATGTTGAAGAGACACAAACTATTTACATAGGCATAAATAATTTACTCCATACTTTAACTGTTTTCTTTAGGAAATTGAAGATTAATTTAATTGCATATGCTTTAGTCTACTGTTTCCAACTCTTTAATAGCCATTAAATGTTTAGACACATCCAAAAGGGTGCAATAAAGAAGATAGAATTCCATTATCCTTAGAACATTGAAAATTAATCCAAATATAAATGGGAAAAATAAGACAACTAAGGATATAAAACTAAGTCTAAATAATCAAATTCAGGCTACAAAAGAGAGATAAAACTCAAATAATATTGAATAAAAGTCAGACAATAAAAAAAGCAACCAAAGCAAGAATGCTCAAAACAATGACCTCGGGGGAGATTCTGGGACAATAAGATCAATTGTAACATGAGTTATAAAGGAGAAACATTTTAGCTTTGTTTCATATTTGTAAGTATTAAATATTTCAAAAACTTAATGACTGCAAAGATATCTTTGATATTCGAGCACAAAGAACTGGAGAAAGTCCAAAGAAATGAATAAAGACTTAATAATTAAATCCAATTATAGTTTTTTTTTAATGCAAGGAATTCTTTGCCAGGTACATCTAAAAATGTTTTTGAACAAAGCCAAGGAGTAGAATTGATCTGTTTTCTGATTTCACTTTCAATAATTATGGGGGATAAAAAAAGCGTTTTTCTGAAAATTATTTTCTCCTAACTTGAGCCAATATTGCCAATTAAAATGGACACCAAACCTTAAAAGGTTTTGTATTTCTCCAATTAAAAAAAAAGCAATAGTGAATGTAATAAATAAACAAAATAAAATAGATATTAGATGAAATGACAAAAAGCTGTTACTATGATAGCCATTAATATTTTAGTTGATGATGATGACGATGATGGTACTGAGGATTGAACTCATGGGTGTTCTACCTTCCAGCTACAACCCAGCACTATTTATTTATTTATGTATTTATGTATTTATGTATTTATGTATTTATGTATTTATTTATTTATTTATTTATTTATTTATTTATTTTTGAAGCAGGGTCATGCTAAGTTTCTGAGGGTCTCATCTTGCTCAGTTGCTTAGGTTGACCTTGAACATGGGATCTTCCTTTCTCATGTTCCAAAGTACTGGGATTACAGGTGTGCACCACCACACCCAGCTCTGTTTTTAGACTGTATACTAAAGGGGGAGCACTTGACTAGAGTAAATAGATGTAGGTTCAATTTTAGGGACATTTGGCAAGAAAGCGAGTAACAATAAATATAAATACAGAGGATGGGGGTGTAAATATGTGGCTTCTTAATTGTTGAAATGATGATTTGATGATTTTGCTGCGGATAAAAATTATTTAGCAATTGTCACTGAAAGAACAGGAGGTTGGTGTTAAAAATTTACAGGAATTATATGGGCTAGCAGATGTTTCAGTAAGTAAGGAAGCCTTCATGCCTAGGAGGGGAGAAGACAGTGTTACCACAGGGGCAGCTGGCAGGATAATGAGAGAAAGGTAAGAGAAGGTTCACACTTGTACATCCTGGTGGTAAGTGATAAGAATGACACAAGAGAAAGGTTAACTGTGAGTAACTGTCCAAACCTGAGAAAAACTGACTGAAGGGCAGCTGAGATATCACTCAAGAAAATAGTTTTCAAGATAGTGTATTCTGAGGGAAAAACTCTGGGCTAACCTGAGGGAGTCTCCAATTTAAGTCCCTGTTGGAAGTACCTGGTACAAGTTGCTTAGGGTCAAATACCTCAGTTCCCCTCAGTTTCTGTCAATCCGTAAGTTTGTAAGAGCTGTCTATTTTATACCAGACATCTTTCTGTAAATGAGGAATTTGTGCGACATAACTGCTATACCATCTTTGCTTTAATATTAAATTATTCTAGTAATTCTCTGAAATGTAGGCATCATATTTCCATAGACTCTGTGTCTTGATAAAAATGCTTAAAAATTTCATGAAAACAACAATTTTTAAGCTAGATAAGGAGTTGGCTAATACCTTGATTTTCTTGATCTCCTGGACACATCTGTTTCATATTTAATTTAAAGAAAAATTTGAGGTCTGGGGCCTGGGTAGAGGAGGATGTAGGTAAGAGCAAAGTCAGCAGTCCTCCAGAGCTGAGCAGACCTGCCATCCCATCAGCTCTGTTTCTGAATTTTTTTTTGGTGGGGGGGCAGGTCTAGGGATTGAACTCAGGGGCATTCTACCTCTGAGCTACACCCCCAGCCCTATTTTTTATTCTTTTATTTTGAAACCGAGTCTCACTAAGTTGTGGAGTGCCTCACTAGGTAGCTGCGGCTGACTGTGAACCCGGATCCTCCTGTCTCAGCCTCCCGAATGCTGGGATTACAAGCGTGCGCCACCACACCTGGCTTCTGTTTCTGAATTTGATGTCCCTTCCAGCCACCCCAAAGCCCTGCAGTGAACTGCATGCACCCCCTAGACTGTCTTCTAGCACCTCTAGTTGTTATGGAAATGTGTTCTTTATGGGTCATCTCTTATTCCTGACATAACTCCTGAAAGTCTCCAGCGACCTCACATAGAATTTTATATTGCACTGGTTCTGGAGAAAAGTCAGCCAGACTTGAAGCAAGGCACTACAATGCAGGGTGCTGCATATCTTGCTCCCTGTGAGACTTTGGTTCAAATGCTTAACCTTTCAGACTCACTTTACTGATAACAGTAGTAAGTAAAATAATAATACATATATATCTTAAGGATGTCTTTTGGTGTCCCATGACATAGTGCATATAATACTCAGGAGAGTCCAGCACCTGGTGAGCATTCTCTCCATGTTGGCTAGTATTAAACCTCACACCATTCACTCCTGGTATAGAGTCTCAGCATACATGATCTCCTTGATTTGAGCACAGCACTCAAGACTCTGTAAAGGCCCTTCTACGCAAGTCTCCCTCAGAGGCTACCCAGAACATTGCCACTTAATTCAGTCCTAAAATCATATTGGCCTAGTTTCCAATACAATGCTCTCAACACAACACTGTAATTCATGACGTGTCCCTGACCATTACCTGAATTTGTCCTCGTGTGGCTTAAGATTCCCCATTTCCAAAACTGAGATGAGTAACAGAATTGTTTAAAGAATGAAGAAGAGTATGTGACACGATGTATATTTCATAAGCTGAATTTGAAGACAAAACCACTGTAGCCCAGTCAGGATTCTTGAAGAGGGTAGGGAGAAAGAAGACCAGGTCCCTGGACATATCCCCTCTCTTTAGCTGCTCTTTCTGACCCTGAAGCCCTTATTCTCCCTCTACATTCGCCTGACAGAAGCTTTCCCACATTCTACTTTTACCCAGACCTCTTTTCTTCTCAGCCTTCTTCTCACCTGCCTACTGTATGGCAGTTGGTGTTCATGAAGTTGGCCTTTATTGACCAGGTATATTTGAGGTCCCCAATTTTGGTAACCTAAAGCCTTCAAGGATTTAAGTCACTAGGCCCAGATACCCAGAAGCATGGGAAAGTCAAGCCTAGTACAAGGTTCAAAGGGTTGCCAAAGATAGGTGACAATGAGCTAGGCTATTTGATTCAGCATGGATCGTATATATGTGGTGATGGGTAGGGAGTGTATATGTGAATAAAATCAATTAAAATGTTACATGGGCTCTGTAAAAATTGTTCAGATCAATATTAATTATAGATAATGGAAATATTGCAATGTGAAAAGAGAAAACTGATGAATTTGATTTTATATAATCATCTAGTAATGTGAAATTAGTGACAATTTATTTATTTGTGTCATTAGGCTATTATTGCCTAATAATCAACACCATATTTGTTCATATCATAAATGTGTACCATATATGTTAGACAAACTCTGTTTAAATGTTGTCATATTGCAATGGTTTTATGGTTTGTTGGTTCTATTGAAAATAGCAAATAACTTTTGTAAAGGACATAATGCTTATTAGATATGACTTTGTTTCAGTGAATTTAAAATCCATCTTCACACCTGTGAGTATATTTCATTTCATACAAATTAGAGAATCTATTCAAATTAACCTTGGGACCAAAAGACAGGTGTGAAATGACACATATTTGCATTAAGTAAAATAGTAACTCCAGCCAATAAACACATATTTAGCTATTGTTTGAATTCATTGAAAAAGAATTTATAATTCTATGTACTTTATCACTTAAGTTTGTTTATTAAAACTCATATTCTGCAACTTATTAAAGTCCTACTTTGTGCCGTGCAACTGATCTGGCCTCTGATATTCATTCATAAAGAGAGCAAAGCTCCGTGTAGAGGAAGCTTATGTTCTAATAGACAATGACAATAAAAAATGAGAACATAGAGATTATTTCAAATGACCATTACATGTTAGGGGGGAAATAAGCAAGTACGGGGAACTGGCATGTGAAGTATACTTTTTTAACTCCAAAAAGGGCTCTTTTATTTATTGAAATACATTAAGCTCACTATAAAAGGAAATACAAGAAAAATCCTTCTAGGGAATGTAGAGTAATATAGACACTGACTTTGCCTTTAAGTAAAATATAAACATAGTGGCCTTTGACAAAGAGTCTTACTAAAGAGTAGTTTAGTCCAAAATCAAGGTGGGCATGGTGGCACAGGCCTATAATCCCAGTGCTTGGAAGGCTGAGACAGGAGGGTCACAGGTTCGACAGTCTCAGCAATTAGTGAGATTCTCATCAACCTAGTGAGACCTTGTTTCAAAATAAAAATAAAATAGGACTGGTGGTGGGGCTTGGAGGTAGAATGCCCCTGGTTTAATCCCAGTATCACTAAAAAAGATTAAGGAAACAAAACAGTATGTATACTGCTGAAAACTTATGCCACTCTTGAATCTATGATTATGAAATGTAATGATTATTTACGTGTAAAAATATATTTGCACTGAAATAGCCCTTCTATTAAGAAGAGTAATAGATATGATATTTCCAACTACCAATAGATATACTGGATTCATTCACACTAGAAAAGAATTCTGACAGTTGGAAGTGTTCACACTTTTGTTATTTGACTGAAAGGTAAATAGGTAATATGTAATCGAAATGTCTAATACATAAAAATTCTTCACTGGTGCATAGGCTCTTTTGCATTTGAAATAAAAACTGAATTTCAGATACTCCAAGTAGCAATAAAAGGGATTTTTAAACCATGTACTCCATAGAGTGTGTGCAAGAGGTAGCATCCTGAGCATTGCTGGGTGCCAGGCATTGCTCTCTGAGCAGAGCAGGATGCAGACCAAGTCACAACTTTCACCCTGTCCATTTGAAGTGATGGTGTGAACATGCTCAGGTAAAGCTATCTCCAAGTACAGTGAAAGTAGAGGACTGAGAGCCAACATGAGGCTGCAGGGGAATGCAGGTAGATAGAAACTTCTGGAAAAGTGAGCACATAGTAGGCACTCACTGAGCCTGTGACTCTTATCATGAGCCTCTTCTATATTAGGTCCTGGAAATCCAAATATAAGATCATTTGCTTTGCATGAAAAGTGAAATCTATTTGGGGAGATAGATGAAACTAAAAGTGATAATTGCTTCAATAATTAAATATACAAAGTACATAGGGGGCTCAGAGGAGGGAAAGATTTAGCAGAGTTTCAGGATTAAATACAAATGCCAATATTCTTGAGTGGCTAAAAGATATAATCACCCAAAGGATAGTTTTTTTTTTTAATTTGTAAATACAAAACACGGGTTTTAATGTTTCATATTTAGATTTTGGTTTACTATTCCTCCTAAACACATGAACACATCTTAATCCAATGTTGCTTCAAGCATAGCACTTTAATAGTGCAGATTTTATTAGAGAACTTAACTGATATTGGTTGAGAGGTGTTAAAAAAATATCATTTTCTCTAGAAGCTTTGCATTAGATTGAGTAGTTACAGGCTGTAGCATCTCCCCTGTAATTTTATGAGAATGGTATTACCCTGGCTTTCACTGTGTGATTGCTGGTTACCTTCTGTCAGTGAGCAACAGTCTTACTGCAAAGCAGGAGCACAACCCGTCTCTTTGTCTCCGTGGTCAAACCAATTACTTCTAAGAAAGTCGGATTTTTTTCCCAAAATGACCATGTACAGGAGCAAACGCAGACATCAGAGATGTAAGTAGATTCTGACCCAACTTTTTCATATGACTGTGGTGGGCAAAACATACTTGATTTCTTAAAAGACTAATCATGACTTCTTCAGATACATCCTGGTAGTAGAAAAGATTCTGTAGCTCTTTTCACCCTAACCCTTCCCTTTATCCCTGTAACATGCTTGAAAGATATTGGGGGAGAGGGATAATTCGTCTGTTACTATGGAAACCCGTGGAAAGGTTTACAAAATCAACAGAGAAACAGATCAAATGCAATTTCAGTCTAGCTCAGCATCCTTCATTCAGGCTTGATCGCTGGACAGTTTCTTTTTAGCTTTTCCAGGAGTGATAGATTTTCTTTCCTGGAAGTCTATTGAAAGGTTTGGGAAGTGAGCTTTAAACTTCTATTTATTCATTCAATTTCAATTACAACTCTCAAGGGGAGAGAACATAGTTCAGAATGGATGGGAGGGAGTTAATTGTGAATGACAAGCTGAATATGTAACAGGATATCCAGTGCCAAACTTCTTGGTCCAGAGCGTATCTGTAACAGAATTTACTACGGGCACCATTTCAAAGGGTTAAAAGGCATTCTCTGCAATTCACCCCAAAGGAACTGATTCTGACGGAAAAGGAGCAGCACGATTACTCTGGCTTGAAATCCACAACAGAGATGATTATGGAACTAAAAACTATCAGGATTTAGCTGAAAATCAAAGTCTTATCATAGAACTGTCTGCTAAAGCAATATGCCTTCCACGGAAAGCTTCCTAGTCATATCTTTCTCTAGTAAATCCAACTCTTTATCACTTTATGTTTTCTGTTGTGTAAAGTAAATATTACCATATGGAGCCCAAAATGGCCTGTCACTGACTGTATTCACCACCATAGACAGGTAACTAATAGTAGCTAATTCTAGAGTCAAAGTTTGTGCCTTTTCCTTATTCCTTGTAATATGTTCAGATGTTTCCAAATATTTAAAAAAAAAAAACAAAAAACAGATTTTCAGCAACAATTGATCTATCAAATAGGCAAGGTATGATGGAAATGCAATTTTTAGTGTGATATTTATTATTTGGTTTACTTCCACTTAAGACCTGAAAACTAACATTTTTCTTGTTCAGAGAAGTTTTATGCACCTCGGAAAGCTGCGAGGGCTGGGACTGCCACTTTGATTCAGTATGCCTGATTGCCTTTTGATACCAGTTCTTTCTTGTGATCGACAAATAACATACAATAACTGCTACTTTTTTTTCTTATAAAAATGATTGGTGTGAAGTCTGCAAATATGTTGCTGATTAATTTCCTTGTGATTTTCCTCCTACAAGAATGAATCTAAATGATGCATGTACTTAAAAAAAACCATCTTGCACCTTCACTCCTGTATCTTTTATACACCCCCTCATTTTTTTCCCTTGTGGGTAATCGTTGCCTTAATGCACATGGAAAATAAAAAATTCACAGAAAAATTGTACTGAGTCTCTCCCCCTAAAATATGCTTGCTGAAGTCTGTGATTAAGCAGCAGGAAGAAATTGTGAATTACATGAGACAAGTCAGAAGACGTATAATTATACAGGCATGAACACAGTAGGGTGTATCAGAATGGTTTAGTTAAAATAATCTAATGTATTACTTACGTTTAATTGTATCAGTTAGCTATGATATGTTGCATTAACTGTTTCTTTATTCTGATAGTATAAAATATCTAACAGCAGAAATATAATAAAATTAAAGGATATAGAAAGCTTTGCAATAAAAGCAAATAGAATCCTTAAATGAATTTCTATCTTATACTAATAACATTTGCAAAAATGGAATGGAATGCAGTTGTTTGCCATCCAATGGGTATATAAAAATGTCTAAATTATCCAATAACAAAAATACAGGGCATTTCCAATTTTCGATCCTATCTTTTATGTGTGTGTGCTTGATCATGTAAAAAGCACAAACTCACCTACAGGCAATTGTACTCCAATTAAGGCAATAATTACACACTTAACAAAATCTCACTGTGGGAAAAAAGGAAAGTATTCTTGTGATTTGCTTTAGAATTGAAATAGTCCATAAGTCTACTTTCTAATTTTCTCATTTCCTAAAGATGTAGCATAGCATCCTTTAATAAAAACAATTCAACTTCCTTGTAGAGCGCCCAGCAAGAGGAATAGGAAAGGTGCATGTGACAGTGTCAGAGGTTTAAAGAGAGAGCAGAGATACATGTCAGAGAGAATGCAAAGTATAAATTTCACTAAGCCTTTAAAAATTCATGCTGGTCTTTGAGATCCATTCCTTACTCGTGTCTAGATTGTTGTGGGGGTTTTTTTGTTTTGTTTTTTAATATAATTTCCTGCAAAAGAGAAGAAGGAGTTTGGGGGAAATGCCCTTTTTCTTGCTTCTGACAGAGCAATTGCTAGAGAAAATGAACAGCCTCAGTTCCCTCAGATAAGAGATCTTACCTGTGCATAACTGTGTAATGGCTTTAAATTAGATACAGAATTTATTGAGTGATATTTTTAAATGTTTGCATGCGTCATGTGTTGGTTTTGTTGGAGCTAAGCAAGTAAAAATCACTTTAAGGAAATCTGATACATATATATCTATTTTTATATATCAGATTGGTTCGGGAATCATGATTAGAATAAATAACTTTTACTTCTGTGCTTATTTGATGTTAATTTTTTCACACAAGTCATGAATATATTTATTAAAATATGCAGTTTATGTTTAAATAATCCATATTACGTATAAAACAAGGAATCTTTGTAACCTTCCTTGCTCTGAATCCAGATGACCTTGAGAAAACATGTTTTGTATTTCAAAAATATATGTAGATTATTTTTTAAAAATGAGTATATTCTTGAATATAGAGGAAAAGTAGAGTAAAACTATCTGATATTTAATATAGAATTTTGCAAACACTATAATCCTCATAGCACAGTAAAGAAAGTAATGAAAATTTAGTTCTAGGTGTATAACATTTTATCTTTTTTTATTAACTTGGAATAGATATTCATTTTTGATTCTTAATGATGTTTGGGTGAGCTTATTTGCCTTGCCTATTTAATCATGGAGATGCTGCTATTTATTCAAAGAACCTGAATATGAGATGCCACAGTCCTCTACTTACAATCTTAGCCAATACCTATTATCTCTGTGGGTTGTAATCGCTTCCTCTGAACTTTGGCAGACTGTACTAGGGACGTTTTGCAAGATATCTTCCACCTCTAACCCTCCGTGCCTCCACAACATAGGGCTCATCATATCATTCTCCTACTCAACGAACTTGAGTTTTTGGTTAGCCGGATATTGGCTGTGGGTTTTTGTACTTCAAATACATGGCTGACCATGAAGTTGCTGCAAAGGGGCCCTAGAATCCATATGTATTTTAATCATTGCTTGTAAAAATGAAGAATATGTATGTATATGTACATACACACAAATTTTACTTCTTATATTCTAAAATGTGTTTAATAAAAAAGTACCTAAAAGATAGTACTACTATCCAATTTGAATCAAAACATCACATTGTACCTCATGAATATGTACAAATATTTTGTGCCAGTCAAAAAATATAAAATAAAGGTTTAAAAGCTGATATTAAATTTGTAATGACACTGAGTAACATACATTTTGTATTAGAAAAAAACTATAGCACATGAAGATGTCATTATATTTTAACATTTTTAAAAAACATATTCACAAAGGCTGAAAATTACTGAACTAGAAAAGTGATTACAAACATCATCTTGTAACAGACATTACATAATCATTTTCTACTCGCTCCTTACCTAGTCCCTGGTACCACCTTTATCCAGCCACTGGATTGTCCTCAACATTGGTCCTGTTCTCTCTTATCTCTACACCATGGCCATCCATCTTCCTGTTGATAGATGGCCTTTGCCTGCATTTCACATGTAGAGATCCTCTTTGTTCAAGGTTTCACTCAAATGCTTCATCCTTCATAGTTAGTGGTCTCCCCAGGTTTCAACTCAAATTACTCTTTCTCTTCTCTCTTTTCAGATGATGCATTGTCATTTTGTTTACAAGTTCTATTCTACATTCTGCCATGTATAAATAGAAAATTATCTGGTTTTCATACTAACTTGAGGTATTTTAAAATCTTGTTTGGTGCATTCTTAGTACACGATACATTGCTTTGCCCAAAATGATTTGTACTGTCTAATGTGGTTTCTTCATTGAAGGATATGCTTTTGATCACCTGGTACTTTCCAAACACTAGTGCTAGGGCTGTGGCAGTGAACAACATTTTACTGGAGATGGAAAGATGGCACACTAATAGGTCTATGATATGCCAATGATACTAAGTTTTATGGAGAAATATAAAGCAAGTAAGAGGGGGAAAGGAGTTTTGGGAGGTGGCGTGGGGAATTTCTGTTTTCTATGGGATAGTTAGAAAAAGCTATTCTTATTAAGGCGATATTTATCAGACACCCAAAGGAAGTGAGGGAGCTGCTTCTAATTCTCTCTGCATAGTTCAGGTAGAAACAGCATATGCAAAGTCCCTGGGGAATTTGGGCTAGTTAGTTGAAGGACTGGGGAGTTCAGGGGTAGAGTAAATGAAAGAGACAAGGGCAAAAGCATCAGGGCCCCCGGGTAAATAGAATAAAACTAACAACACAGATTCTCATTGCATAGTGCATTTTCTTTATAACTGAATTTGGGACCCAATATGTATCTGTTCAATTTTAAGAATCACTATCTATACTTCTAAGTGACTCACGTAATTTTTTTTATTAAAATGACAATTATAAGTGACTAGGCTGTTGCAGACTCGATTGATATAGAATCAGCACCTTAATGTTCACCACAGATAAGAGGTTTAGTGTTCTGAAATTATTAGAAAATGAGCTATATTAACTGTCACATATTTATTAGTACAGTGTTTTAGACAAGTTTCCATTATAAGTACTTACTGAAATTTTTATTATAAATTAAGTAGCAAGATAGACAAGAATTACCATTCAAAACAAATATTTATATTGACACTGTGACCTCTTTGTAACTGTGAAGGCAAATAAATATTTAGCCATTAATCCCCAAAAGATTTCATATCACAAATGTTGACATTCTCTGATATATACCCCAGTTAAAGATATCATCTAGGTTTTAAAAACTTTTTTAAATTTACACTAAAGAGATTATTTGAAGTATAGTTAGTAAAAGTTCTCCAGAGGACACTATTAAATTCAATCCCTGATTTCTTTATTATTTATTCTTGTTGGGAATTCTGATCTGACATCTGAAATTTCCCCAGCCTTTTTTCCTCTGGAGTTCTAATGTGAATTCTACAACTGATATGGGTTGAAAAATTGTAGCTTTACACATTCCTCAATGGAATTATGTCTGCATGGATAGAATCAGGATGGTTTCATTGAGCATGCTCAATGGAGCAATAGATGCCAGTTTAGGAGCAGAGATGTACAGAGGCTGACTGATAACACCCCTGATACAGATTGACCTTAAATGGAAATACATATTGGTCTGCTACACATCCTTAATCACAGGCTTGTATTGGCTCCAGCCAGTGGCTGGCTGTTCTGCCTACAGGAATACCCTTCCTTCCTTCCTTCCTTCCTTCCTTCCTTCCTTCCTTCCTTCCTTCCTTCCTTCCTTCCTTCCTTCTTCTCCCTCTTCCTCTCCCTCTGTCTCTCCCTCTCCCTTCCCCCACCTCTATAAAATGATCTAATCTTTGTATTTTTCTATTTAACAATGTTCCACATATTCACTTTTGTGAAACTATACTTTTTTCCTTAATTTTTCTATTTTCCAAGAATAAGTTGGCTATCATGCATCACCTGCTTTTTAGTTTCTCTCTTATAAGAATCTGTGCTACATTTATCTCTAGACTTGCATAAAAACCATGATATTTCCTTTGCTCCTAGGGGTTTGAGTAAATGGATTCTGCAGAATGTTATTTATCTCTTCATAGAATATTATTGCTGTTAAATAATGCAGATTTGTATTTACCAAAAGCAAATTAGACATATGAAACAATTAGGCACTCAGGAAAATAAGATTGTTGTTAAAGGAAGATATCAATTGATATTTTTTAACATACTGTTATGTATGGCTCAGAAATATATTCTCTCATTTCATGGTGGTCTCTTTCTCCTTGTTGATCTTTTCATTTTGTTTTTAGTTCAGTGCAATCCCATCTATTTTTGCTTTGTTGCCTGTATTTTTGTGGTCAAATCAAAAAATCTGTTAAACCAATGTCAAGAAGCTTTTCCCTATGTTTTCTCCTAATGGTTTTATAGTTTCAGAGCCTACATTTAAGTCTTTAATGCAATTGAGGTTTTTTTTAATTTTTATATGGTAAAAGATAAAGACCTGATTTCATTCTTCTTCATGTGACTATCCAGTTTTCCCAATACTATTTATTAAAGAGACTGTTCTTTTCCCATTTTGTGTTCTTGGCACTTTTTTTGAAAATCAGTTGGTTGACAAGAGTGGACTTATTTCTGGGGACTATGTTCTCTTCCATTTGTGTATATGTCTGTTTTTAGAACCAACTGTCTAATAACAAGTAAATATCCAAAATGTATAAAGAACTCAAAAGCTCAATAGCAAAATAAATAAATAAATAAATAAATAAATAAATAAATAAATAAACAGGTAACCTAATTAAAAGCTGTGCAAAGGGTCTGAAAAGTCATTTCTGAAAAGGAAGACATTCAAATGGCTAACAGGTATATGAAAAAACAAATGTTTAACATCACTAATCATCATGGAAATGCAAATTAAAACCACAATGTGATACCACCTCGCACCCCTTAGAATGAAAAATATATTCATTGTTGTCAACATAGATTAGATTTCTTATCTGCTTTGCAGATCATTATAACTTTTTAAGAAAATGTCTACCTGCCACTAAACTTAAAATATTTATTATGAGTTTGAATCCTAATGTTACATGACTTTGCCATTTGCATCCAATTAGAAAATGAGATCGTTGTAAATGAATTGCTAATGATAATAAGAATGACAAAAATAACATTTGACAAATATTGAATTCTTACTATAGGTCCAGGACCATTTTAAGGATTTTGTTATATATGATTAATGTAATTTGTGAAACAGAGCAATAAGCTAATATGCAACAAAACAATAATCCAATAATCTATGACACTAAAGTGTTATTTATAATTTGATATTTAATCTCTAGGAAATTGGATACCCAAAATTAAAATATAAATATTGACTAGGATAAAAAATAAGCTTATATGTTTCCTAAAGAAACTATGAAGTTAAATTTAAAAAGCAAAATGTAATGTTTGACCAATATCCCCATTGTTTGAATCAAATAGAAACAGAAATAGATATCTTGATCACAATTTTTATATAGATATGTGCAAGCAAAATATCCACAGATGAATAAATTTGTCACATTTGTTTTTTTCTGCAAAAGAGTGAAAGGTTTCTAGCACTTAGAAAAATGAAGTACTCTTTAGTGATTTTAGCAATTCATTGTGAGTCGTTACATTCTCACGACTAGAGCAACTAAATTATTTGGCATAAACTTTTGATTCATTTTCCTTTTTCCTAGTAACTGATTTTCTTGGCATCATTTACTGAATCACATTCATTTCTACTATGGAATTTCTGACACATTCAGTTCTACAGGACTACATTATATATGTGTTAATATTGACTCAAGGTTAACAGTCTTTTATCATGGACAGGCAATTGGACCTAGAACTCCATTTGTATTTTAAATAAAGGTAAAATCCGCATCTATTCCGTTAAACTCCTTACAGAGTGTACAGCATATATTTTTGTAATTGTGTCATGCCTTAGGCTACTTATCATTGGAAAATGTTATATTTTAGATTATATGATTCTTTTGACCCCTAGTGAACTTGAAACTGCCTTAGAGGAACTGCTGGACCTACTTCCTTAAATAAACACATTGTTCTTCAAATTGCTAGTATCTGTCTTCCTAATAGGCTCCATAGGCAATGCAAGTTTTGACTTTGAAGTCATCTCTGCTGATTTCATGTAGATAAGTCTATTTCCTATCCTTATTTTCCTCATACTTGAACGATGTCTTTCAACCCAAGTTTGTTTTTAAGTATATAGCACAGGGTCAAAACTTGTTTTTTTCCTATATGCTCAGATTGTAGGGTTTTTTTTTTTAATTTAATTTTAGGTGATTATCAATGTAGCATAAAATAAAATATCAAAGATAAGATAACTCTAAATGCATACAGACTATATGAAATATTTAATTTTATCTAATTTATTATCTCAATAGCTGTTGAGAGGCTGGCTCAAAAAATAAGCACACAAAATCAGAAAACATTTATTTTTAATTGGGGTCGGAGGAGGAATTCATTTACTTTGTCACACCACTGGCTTTGTTAACGTAGCAAGGGAAAAAGTGGTTACTTGGATCTTAAAAATTATGACAAAACTTTTTCTCAGCCCTAAATTTGTCCTCCCAGAGTTATCTATATGAAATTAGCCTTTTAAAATAATCATTTATAAGATAGAAAATACATTCATATTTACTAAGTGGGTAGAGGCTCCCAAAGAAGCTATAGCCATGATACTCCATTGAGGTTTCTAAAAATTGTTTATTTACTGTCTAGACAAATACTTTCAGGTTATTCAAAATCCCAGTTTTCTAGAACCCAGTTAGAGTTTGAGAAGACTTTATTTGTGTGGACATGAAAGTTTATTTGATGTTCTTGGATATTTGGATATTTGGGAAAGATGTTGATAAACAAGTAGAAGGACAAGATAAAAAATGTGTCATGAAGTCTGTTGCTGGGATTCTCTTTCAGGCTTATGAATATGGGTCTCTGGAAATTACACGCATGTTAGCTTAACCAGTCACTAATTCTTAGGCGTCCTTTAGGAGATAGCATAGAAATCACTTCCTACCACTAAATTTCTCTAAGCTCCTCATGGCTATTAAAGTTGATCTTTTTCATGTGTTTCTTTATAACCAGTACGTAAATTAATCTTGACAGCTGGCTATAACTCAAAAGACAGAGTCCCTTTACCTATTGCTCTATCCCCAGCATAGTTAAGCAGTAGGAAGCCGAAAATCAATAGTTATCAAAGAGTGAAAGGAATAGATTGCTTTACTTGTGTACCTATTTCAACAAGTAGAAATTGCAGCCATTTGCCCCTGATAAATCACAGTGATATTTTGTTTATAAACTATTTTTGCCCTTTTTATACTCATAAATGTCCATAGATGACTTTCGTCTGTAAAGTTTGTTTGTAAAGTTCATTTGTAAAGTTTCAGTTTTCTTGGAGTTAGTCTACTGATTACCCTAATTTCCTTATTTCATGAGAAGTATTCAAATGAACTTAAAAATATTTACATTGTGTTCTGAGTAATTTGATAATGTTTACATCAAATTTAAGAAGACACTTTGAGAGTTGTATGAAATGCATATGGTGACTTTCTCCCAGAGACTTTTGTTGCCATCATCATTAAGCAACTATATTAGATTCTGGTTAATTTATTATTATTATTATTATTATTATTATTATTATTATTATTACTATTTTGCAGGACTGGAGATTGAACTAAGGGGCATTCTACCTCCAAGCTGTACCCCAGCCCTATTTTTTTATTCTTTATTTTGAAACAGGGTCTCACTAAGTTGCAGAGTGCCTCACTAGGTAGCTGAAGCTAGCCGCGAACCCGGATAGTCCGGTCTCAGCCTCCCAAATGCTGGGATTACAAGTGTACGCCATCATGCTCAGCTGATTCTGGTTAATTCAAAGCTTCTAAATTCTTGTATCATTGTGTTTCAAATACTAAAGACTCATAGCCAATAACACATTGAGAATTAAAACTTGCTTCACTATGTTGTTTTTTCCTTTATCCAGGGTTGGTCCTCCTGTTAAGTTTCATTATTCTCTAAGTCAATTTTGCATCAGGTAGAGGAACAAATTGTTTATTTCTCCACAGATTTGTAGCTATTAATCTCAGCAGTAGATTATAATCTCAGTAGCAATAATCAATGATTGATTTTTTTTCAGACTTTAACATCAGAAAGACATAGATGGGAAAGAATAATTTGAAACGGGTCCAGATGTACTAGCTAGACTGTGAAAGTTAAAACTTCATGCCATATATAGTAAATCTTCATCACTAATTTCTTCTGCCACTTTTGAATTGAGGGACATAATTAGACTGGCCATATAAAGTAATTTCATTGCCATTTTTAAATTCTGTCCTTTCATAAATACTTCCCATATTGTTGCTATTCAGTGGTGGTATCAACTGGAAATTCTTGAACTGTAACTAAAAGTGACCCTGATTCTAAAACATTTAAAGTTATTGCAGGTAAAAACTTTCTCAAGGACTTTCAATGTTTCAAATATGTGGCTGTACACTCTATGTTAATAATGAATACTGAACATTAAATTGACCTGAGTGGTTAAAGCCCAAACTTTATTCTTAGCACTGGCAAATTTCTAACATAAAAGCTTAAAATGTAAGAGTTGAAAGAAGCTATTAGAATAATGCATAGATTCTGAAAGAATTTCTAGGTAACTGCATTTTTTTCCAAGTATAATTGAGATTTCCAAGAATTTTTACTGAAAAGTCATTTATTTCTTTCTGAACTTGGCAATTTTTAAAGAGATAAAATTGTTAGGGGAGGAATATGTAATTATATAAAGAATTAAAGGCAAAATATCATGTATTTGATAAATTTATATAGTTGATGTTGGTTCAAACACCATGCTAAATTCATCACAGTCATAGGTTTGAGTTCTCTGTGGCTCAGATAGTTTAGCATTTTCCCAAGTCACCAAGCATTGGAGAAACCCTACCCAGACATCCTGTAAAGAAGAACTTGGTCCCAGTACAGCAGTTGAAGAAGGAAAGACAGTGTTTCAAAGTGAATATATTGCTAGCATGATATTATACACACACACACACACACACACACACACACACACACATACACACACCATGACATGTTTACATATGTGTTAAAATTTTTCTACTCAAGAAAGAAGAGACCTATGCTTAAGTAACAATTTTATTTTTTATTTTAATTTTTGAAGGCAGTAAAATCCATCTATGTTAAAGGAAAAATGTCCAAGGCTCTCGACCTACTATTCCAATTTCTGGCAAACTTAAAAAGTACCATCCTTGACATTTGTTTAGAATTCATCTCCTTGATCTCTTTTGGCTCAGAGTCATGGGCTTTGATTGAGGTTTTCTAAAGCAACTTATTTTGACCTCTGTTCTGTTACTTACAAAATTGCTGTAAAACTAAGCCAAAAAATTCCTCTGTATTTTATCAATATAATAACCAAAGTTTTCAGTTAGCCATTGGATTGTATTTCATCATTTCCCTCACACTCTGTACAATAAGTTGCTTAAGATTTGATAGATAAGTCCCTCATTTCCTGCAATTTGAGATTTGAAGTTCACCAGATAGCTATGAAATTGATAAACCTAAATTAAACTCTAAGCATAGGTACTCTGTATTTTTCACAGTGCTTAATTAATCTTCCCCAATAGAATACTTTAGTGTTATTTTCATAATGGGAATAGTATTACGAGCTTTAAAAACATTTATGTTGCAATTAGTTATTAATTATGAAGTATAGCTTCATTCATTCCTTTTATTCTTTGGTATGCCTTCCCCTCTACTACTTATCATGGTTTGAATTCTATGGCAGGTAAGACTGCTATATATATATATATTGCTATAAAGTATAAATACATATATGTTGCTATATATATTTATACTTTAATTACAGGTATGTAACGAATAGTCTGCTATTTTCCTACTATTTTCTTACTATGTAAGATCTTCCTGAACTAATACTAGTTTTTAATTATCACAGTACCAATTTTATTCAGGTGTGTTGTGTCAGAAAGGTCATTTTCATCATTCATGAGGTAGCTTAAACACAGTTCTTTTTATTCTAGATGTAAAATGATTGCTAAGGTCATTAAATAATATATGAAGACACATTGTCATGACAAAAGACCAACCAAGAATGGATATAGGCCACACTTGTTTCTTTTCCCATTACTGTAGAAATTTGATTTGTGATAATGGTAGTTAATTATTTTCAACAATGAATCCAATCAATCTAGTCAGTTTACCAAGGAAAAAGGATACTACTAAAGAGGACCTTTGATAAGATTGGAATGTAGTACTAAAATAGATTAATTGGTTTGAGGCATGCTTTAATAAAAGCAGTGCTGTGTTCTTTCATAGATAATACATCTGTTCACACATAGAAGAATGATGTTTTGTTAATAATCTTAATTTTCAGTTCTTTTAATAACAATAATTTTTGCATTCATCATGCTCTATTTGAGTGTGAACATTATGTATCTATAAGTCCTTCAATTTAAAAATATGAGAGATTATAAAACTTCCAGAAACCAAATACATTAAATGCATAATAAATGATGCAGATTCTTATATACTCTTCTCATGAACGTTAGAAATAATAAAAAGCTTAATCTACCTGATAAATAACCTATGAAAATATCTTGTGAGTTTTTTTCTGGATGCATATAGAAATAGAAAAAATAGTTAATGATACTCAGCATTCTTAGTTTGAAACCATCAGTTTCCTTTAAATTTAAAATGAAGATTATGAAAATAATTATACTTTACAAGCAGCTAGGCTTTATGTCATAAAGCAATAAAATATTACTATTTCACAAAAAATAAAACAACTACAGATTTTCTTTATTGTAAAATTAAATCCAGATTCATAAAATGATCTTAAACTTGAATACAGTTATTCCTCCATATCAGTGGGTTCCACATCTGTGGATTCCACCAGTTGGAGATTATTTGCTCTGTATGTAGTCAGGCCTATGATGGCTGCATCTGTTCTGAATGTGCACAAACTGTTTTGTCATTATTTCCTAAACAATAAAATGTAAAAACTATTTACGTACCATTTAGATTGTATTATTTTCTTAGATTTTATTATTTACTACAAGAAATGAGAGATGATTTAAAATATAAAGGGGGATGTGTGTATATTTTATGCAATGACTACAGCATTTTATATAAGGAATTTGAGCACTGATAGGTTTTGGTACCCAAGGGAAGTCTAGAAACCAATTGCCCACAGACTGAGATACAACTGTATATAAAGTCAAGAATTTCTTAAACAATCATCATTTTTGAATGACTGTATGCACAGGCAAGGCTGAACAATGTTAATGTAATTGATCTAGATTACATTTATGTAACTTTCATTTCCTAGGTATAGTTCTGTGTAATTTCCTTATTATGAAAAGTGGTTGAAAACTTAGAGAAAGTATAAAAGATATCTTTTGGTTACTACCTAGCAGTTAAAGGGTAATCTGTAACTTAATATGATTTAAACTCTACTTGTACTTTTGAATGACAAAAATAAAATAGCACTATACCATTTTTAGCAATAATATTTACAGAACAGAAATTGGTTTAAATTCATGTCTGAAAACAAATTATATGATATCATATAAAATATCAAAATTATATATGAAAGACTCTGCATTATTACTCTTGATATGAGAGAGCACATTTCCAAGAATTTGCTATATTTTCCTTGATTTTCTTGGTTTTATCAAATCTAAACTAGGTGTGTTAGAGCATGAAGAGGGGTAAAGTTTAGCATCACCTTAGAATTTCCCTTGAATGGCTATGCTGGGAAAGGAGTTATGAGACAAAATCTGTGAGACATCAGATTTGGAAGCTCTTCAGTGGTACCCTTAGAAATTCAGCATTTATCTATGGAAATGTGATACCAGCTATTGAACATCCCCCGTGATAAATGAGCCACAGTTTTGAGCACCTGAGTGTGTTTCTAAGGTGATATGCAGAAGTCTGTGGGGAATTATCATCTCCACTTTATAAAAGAGGACATTGAGCCTTACAGTCATGTACTATGTTCCTTCAAAATTTGTCATGTCTGAGTCACAACAAAACAAAGGTTTTGATTCCAGAGGCCCTATTCGTCATCATATTTCTACTTGACTTACCATCAGTGAGGATTAATAAAAGGTTGTGAGCTAGACAGTGGGATATTATAAAGTTAGTAGTTTAGGGATATTAATCTGAAGGCAGTATGTCGTATGATTTGGAAGCTGCAAGACTAGAAGCAATGTCACAGCTCATCCTGGAAGAGAAATAAAATAATAAAGGCTGATAGTTGCTGGTAGCAATGAAAAGGAAGGAAGTGGACTAATACAAAAGAGGTAATGAAAAAAATCATGCTGAGAATTATTTAAATAAATTATTAAGGAGAAGGGTAAGGAGGAGAAAAGGGAGCAAAATGCCAGTGATGGTGGCTCAGTGGAGGAAGTAAAACCAAGATGGTGCAGCTGGAAAAGAAGATACAGATGAAATAGGGATGTAAATGAGACTAGTCTTCACATTCTATTCCCAAAATAAAAATAGGGATGCGAGAAACCTATGGTCTTCGATTACCCATAAAAAGAGTTTAAAGTCCTTTAACAATCTAGAAGATTCTCTCCATAGGCAGCTCTGCCAATCACTGTACGTTCTACCAGTTTTCCATTTATTTCTCACATTAGTGTTATTTCTGGTCCTTGAACATTCTGGAACTTCGTTCCTGCTCTTCCCTTTCCTAAAACATTCTCCAACGCCCACCTCACTCTCCACCTTTTACTTGATTTGGGGGATGTCTTTTTTTTTTTTTTTTTTTTTTGGTACTAGGCATTGAATTTAGGGAGATTCTACCTCTGAGCTACACCCCTGCCCCCAGCCCTTTTTATTGTGAAACACAGTCTCACCAGGTTGCTGAGAGCCTTGCTAAATTGCTAAGGCTGGCCAATAACTCGCTGTCCTCCTGTTTCAGCTCCCCAAGTACTGGAATTGCAGGCCTGAGCCATCACGCCTGGCTCATTTACTTGTTCAACACTCATTTCTCATCCTTCAGACTTCAGCTCAAATGTGATTTCCTCAGAATTCTTCCTTGGTACTTGGAATAAAGTTTGTTTTTGTATAGGTTTTGAGCAGGCTCTGTGCTTTTTCTGTGTAACCATTACCTCTGTTAGTAAATACATATTCAAACATATTTTTGTTTAGTATCTGTGTCTCCTGTTGGCCTAGAAATGCCATGAGGAAGGAATCATGTACTTTTTCACTGTTTCTGCCAAAAACCTATACCCAACATAGAGTAAGTATTCAATAAACAGCGTTGAATGAACCATGATTAATAGCTCCGGCTGTGTTTCAATTCCAGACCCTCCATTCACTAAATACACAGCCTTGAGTAATTTTCTTAAGCTCCATAACTTTCTCTTTCCCCAATCTAATGAGTTAGAATATCCATGTAAGGTTCTTGGCATATAGAAAGTGCTAAAACTCATTATTACTTAACTATATAAACATCAAACTAATAAAAAATTAAACTAAAAGTTATTGAAGAATGCTTTTAGTACAAATTAAATAAATATAAAATGTGTTTAAATTTTTAGGAAGTACCTGAAAATGATATAACACATAAAATTCACTTGACAAGAAGAGTTTTATAATAATTATTAAATACTTAGTTTTGAAAGTCTTCTTGAGCCTAGCGTCAGGTATTAGTGGTGAGGAAAGTCAGAATGGTCAATAAGAATGGAAATTGTGCCCCATTCTACTAGGAAATTATTTTTTAAATGTGCTAATGCTTACTGCTATCAGGTAGATAAAAATTATGAAGAGGTCTCAAATGAACCACTACTTTATGGTTCAAAAAGCAAGTGTAGAGCGATAGTCTGGCTATTATATTTAGCTTTAGTCCTGTCATCAACATCAGTATCTGTCACTTGTTTCAAACAACTATGATATACTTTTCCAAACAGTTATACCATACTTAAAATTTCTTCATGTTGTTAAGAAATTAACCTAGCTGAACCATAGGATTCTTTTCCATTCTTGTAGCCCCTGATTTTATCCCAGATCTATCTACCTCATCAAGTAAGAATAATCAGTACAATGTTTTATGTGAGGAAATATATTGAAAAAGTATATGCTATTAGTATTGATGTGTGGAACAGAGAGCTAAACTAAGTCTTAAATATGGAAGATATGGGAAAGTAATAACAAGGCATTTATAAGAAAAGAGTTAAAATTTAGCCTGAGCTTTAAAGTGCTGGTCTTGGAATCAAGGAAACCAAAGTTTGAATTATATTAATGATAAAAACAGGATTTTTTAAATGGGAGAATATCTGTCAAACCCTTAACAGTGTGCATGGGACACAGAGAGCATTTGATGAGTGGTCATCGGCATTGTTACTCCATGAAACATCTGGCAGGTTACAATCAGCCAAGTTCAGAAATGGTGATGATTTGTCTGTGTATAAGGTATCACCAGCTTCTGGAATGAATTTTGCAGACATACTAACAAAAATAGTAAAAAGGCAAAACAAATACTTGCTATTGCTGGAAAATAATGTGACTTTGTCCTATACACAAAGTATTTGTTGTTGTTTGAAAATATATACAACTTTTTATTTGGTGATTCTGTTGTTAATGAGTCTTTTACTCTCTGTGCACAAACTGCCTGGTTTATATATACAGACTGTTACCTAAAAATTCTGCAGTCTATTTGAATCAGCAAGTGGGAAGTCAGATTTATCTCTGCTCACACTTGAATAAATTTCATTGTTAATTCCATTTTCTATTCCTGTTGTGCATATCACCCAGTAATTTAAATCTTTGACAAAGTAATTTACTAAATGGAATAGATTTTTAGAATGAGAAAAATAAATACCATTACTCATCCTTTTTAAAAAAAAAAAGTATTATTGACTAAAACAAAAATTTTGTCATGGTTTCTGTGTTTATTATGTTTACCATACTATGATATTTATGCCAAAAGATGAATTTTTCTTTCATTTGAGGCATATTATTATAAAATCACCATTACTTTATTACTTTATTGTTAAAATTACATAATATACAAGAGTTATTTTGGTGCTGTGGATGGAAATATTCCTCTACTTGAGAAAAAGGTTTATGTCTATCTATGAATATAGAAATAGAATGTTAGAAACAATACATTTAGTCCTAGAATGCTAAAATGCATCCTATGACTTGATGATATTCAGGTTTTGGCACTCACTAATGACATGGTGATTATACTTATAAGAATGGTAGACTCTGAGTCTTTATCTTGGCTGTTTTTACTGACAATAACATAACCTGCAAAATAGGGGAAGATGATGCATGAGGCATCCATGAATGTGAATGCTGAAGGCGCAGATAAATGTAGGAACATGGATAATGTGGGAAGTGCTACAGGAAAGTAATTATGATAAGTTGCACCAAGGTACTCAGGAGCAAGAATGGATAAACCAACAATAAATAAATTCATTTCAAATTGAGTACATGGGTTTGGAGAAAACTAATGTAATATACTGTGATAAGTTATGATTGACAACATGACTGTATATATATTATCATATTTACCTGAAAGTTCAGTGATACTTCATTGGATAAAACCAAAAGTTTCAGTACAGTGTCTATGTTTATTATATTTACCTTAAGTGAAGATAACGTTTTCTCTCATTTTAAGGCATATACTTCTAGAATCTTTCATTACTATTTCTTTATTGTTAAAGTAGCATAATATGCAAGAATTACATTTTTGGTCCTGTAGATGAAAATATCCATCTACCAGAACAGAAAACTTTATGTCTATCAATATAGAGAGAAAGAGAATTTTAGAATTTTAGTCCTAGAATGCCAAACTGCAGTGGTCAAGAAAAGTTTTACTTGTCATACTGATGGACTGTCAATTACCACCTTAACACTTCTAAATACTAGGAAGAATATCCCCAGGTGTAGCTGGATATTATCAGCCTGGATAATGAATTTCTGACATTTATCCTTGCAGTGCTGTTACAAGTTCTTGCTGTATCTCAAGGATCTAGAACAATATCTGCTACATAGAACTCATACAATAAAAATTAATAAACGACAGGAGAAAAATCCTATCCAACTCACAATAAAATGTCTTAGGTTAAAAACAAAACAACTTACAGAAAAAGAACTAAACTTTTTTCTTTCACTATATTCTACTAATTCTACCATGCTTGTCTCCTGAAATCAAAGAGAACAAACTTTAGCTATGTATCAGTCATTCCTCTCCCCCAGCAGTAAAATTTCCCATGTGCCAACTAAGCCTCAACCCAAGTTCCTGTATTCAATCTCAATGACCTTACCCCTAAACTGGTTTTAGATTCTTGTCTATTTCCTTTCTTAGCCTAAAACCAGCTCACTTGACTAGAACAATAACAATCAGACCGCCCTTTATAGTAGGACTTTCATACAAATGAGATTCTCTCCAGAGTCTTGGTTAAGATTCTGGTTGAACTTAACCTTCCTAGGAGGAGTATCCTACTATCCAATTATGAGTAAAAAGCCTGGAGAGAGACAGAGACAGAGACAGAGACAGAGAGTAGGTTCAGAGATGTCATTCAGGAAGTTCTCCTCAAACATTGCAATTACTTACAATTTCTGACCATGCTCCCTGGAGACCAGCCTTTAAGCCAGTCCCCAAACACTGCAAAGTCAAACACATGTAATTATGACACATTGTTTCCTAAAATATTATCTATAACTACAATAATCCAACATAGATTATA